>JABUQX010062558.1:0-15000 GCA_015478945.1 Trachelipus rathkii | reverse complement strand
AGTCTCCAAACTAATTTCCAAAATCTTCCCTCAGTAAACACTGAAGCAAAATAAGCCTTGAAAATGTTGACCAACTCCTAATCATTCTGAACTCGAACTAATTTCGATCAATTTTTAATTGGACCAAATTGTCCTATTCTGACTTTTTTAAATTTATAAAAGCTAAAAAAACTTCTTCAGGTTCTATTACTATTCCTTTGCTAAATTAAAATTTCTGCCTCTCTTTGCCTTCCTTACTGGTTAAGTTCCATTTCTATTTTTTCCTATAATTTTTCTAAATATTCTTCTCTATTGACTATAGGGATGGCCGAACTATCCGGCAACTATCGGTATCCGGCCTACTCGGCCAAGTTTATTGACTATCCGGTATCCGCCGATATATCATGTTATCTGGCGGATAAATCATAATTACTTCCCTAGTAGGTTCTTTTCTCGTTTGGGGAAATATTCCATTTAAGTTGAAAATTATATATATATATATAGATATATATAATATATATATATATATTATATATATATTAGTATATATAATATATATAATATAATATATATATATATATAATATATTATATACTTGTTTAAACTTTCGATGTTGGGTACCAATTTTTTTATTTTAAATTCATATTTATTTTGACTGTACAATACAATGCTGCGTTTCCATAAGTCCGACGTGCAGCCCGTAGTGCAAACATCGAACTCGGAAACGCTTCGAAATGGAAAAAATACCATTAACCAATCAGAAACTGTGAAATTTGAGTACCTGAAATGGCCGAGCGCCCGGCCGTCGGATCAGGTGACAATTGTAAAACAATTACTCTTTATCTATATGTAATCTATTTTTATGAAATATACGAATATATTAGTATCCATATATAAAAGTTAACTAAAAAATTAAAAAGAACTTTAAAGAAGCCATTTCCGACAAATGTTTTGTAAAGGATGTTTGAACAAAGATCCTTTCCGCAAACCCGCCCGTTTGATTAATTCCGAAATCGAGATACTTTACAACGGCGCCTGGACTGTGACGTGAGTGTGAGTGTGAGAAGTGCCCAAACGGGCTCTGGAACGATTGCATGTGCTAGGAACCGACCAGGGGCCCGGCCCCGGCCGGCCAACCCCGGCCAATTTTAGCGACCCCGGCCCCGGCAAAATTCAGGCAAAAACCGGTTTCTACCGTTAACTGTAAATTACACTAAATAATAGAGGTTAAAATCAACAATAAAAATTATTTAATTCCATTACTCTTTTGTTATAAATTGATGCCAAATATATAAACATACCTAAAATAAATCATTTTTTTGGTATTTACGATGATTTAAAATTTTAAACCAAACAAATTATAATTTTTCCGAGTTTTAACATAAAAAATTCGAAAAATTTGATAATCAAACGATGACGAAAAGGAAAATAAATATAATTGTTAAAATATAAATGTATTTATTTTATTAAATAAATATCTTCAAGGAAAATCATAATATTTCCGAAATCTCTTTTTGAAAATGCTCCATACAGACATTAATTATTATATATTATATATATATATGGTATTATATATATATTTATTTATATATCTCTGATATAATATTATATATATATATATATATATATTATAATATATATATATATATATATATAATATATATTATTTAGAAATTTCAGTTAAAGAGCTCTAATTCAACACTCAAGCTCTGTAAATATTAAAATATTTTTTTAAAACCACTTTAATAAAAAAGGAAAATTCTTTCTTCAAAAAAACTAAACGAGATAAAGTTTACGTTTCGACTTATATCCTTGGTCCTTCATCAAAACTAAAAAAAGTTACAAATTATTTAAAACACAAAATACAAACTCTACTGAAATAATACAAATAAAAATAAAAATTTATTTAAGCAAAAGGACAGAGTGGCGTCACATTCTTATTCCTTTTTTTATCTGTATCCAAATATATTAATTATTTCAAAAGTAAGTCCTTAATTATGATCTGATATAAATATTTTTTGATTGGATCAAAATTGAAAAATTCTTCTGAATGTTAAAATTACTTTTGTAGAAATGAAAAGGATTTCTTAAATTGAATTTAAAGTTTTTATCTTTGGAACGAAACAAAAATTTTGCACCATTCCAATTTAATAACATGACTCTGTGATAAATGTCTAAATACAGCACTACTTTCAATGCCTCTCCTGACTTCACCCATATGTTGTAATTCTCGTTTTTAAGGTCTTAAAGTTTCTCCAAAATATAAAATCATTGCACATATAACAAGGAATGTGGTAAACACCTCCCATGCTTTACATTTTGTGGTATTATTAGTAATTAAGATTCTGAAAGTGTATCAGGAAAACTGAAAATTAAATTAATATTAAATAAATGTTTAAATCTAACCAAATCTAAGTTCAAAAAGTTGTTTTGAAAAAGATAACTTAAACATTTTCCATGACAAAAGGAGAGCAATTTCTTATTCCTAGAAAATTAGAGTTGCATGTTTATATTTACGTTTAATTAAAAAAAGGGAATATGCCAGTATAACAAAGTTTATAAATAAATATTTTTGTAATTATACGTAAATATAAACATACCTACTCTAATTTTCTAAGACTAAGAAATTGCTCTCCTTTTGTATGGAAAATGTTAAAGTTATTCCTTTTCACCCCAACTTCTTGAATTTAAATTATATTTAAACATTTATTTTAATATTAATTTATTTCGTTTTCCTGATACACTTTCAAGAATCTTAATTACTATAATACCACAAAATGAAAAGCCATGGGAGGTGTTTACAACATTTCTTGTTATATGTGCAATGATTAATATTTTGGAGAAACTTTAAGACCTTAACAGGAATTACCGAACATATGGGTGAAGTCAGGAGAGCAATGAAAGTAGTGCTGTCTTTAGACATTTATCACTGATTAGAATAATGTATTAATTGGAATGGTGCAAATTTTTGTTTTCGTTTTCAAAATATAAAAACTTAAAATCAATTGAATTGAGTCCTTTTTCGATTTCTACAAAAAGTAATTTTAACATTGTTCAGAAGGATTTTTAATTTTATCCAATCACAAAAAAGATTTATATCAATCATATTAAAGACTTACTTTTGAAATAATTAATATTTTTGCGATACTAAGAAAAAAAAGGAATAAGAATAGTGACGCACTCTGTCCATTTGCATGATTTATATTTTCATTTTTTTATTTTTATTTTCAATTTTTTTATATTTGTATTTAATATTGTAATAATTTTAGTTCTGATGAGGGGACCAAGGATATAAGTTCCGAAACGTAAACTTTATCTCGTTTAGTTATTTTTCTTAAGATTTTCCTTTATTTATTTTAAAGTGGTTTTAAAAAAATATTTTAATATATATATATATATATATATATATATATATATATATATATATATATATATTATAAATATATATATATATAGTATATATATTATATATATATATATATAATATATATATATATATATATAATATATATATATATATTATATATCTATATACGATATATATATATATATAATATTATATATATATATATATATATATATATATATATATATATATATAATATTGAATAATATAGATATATAATATATAATATATAGATATGTTATTTATACAGTATTTATATATATATTATATATAATACAACTTATTCTTCTAGAAAATCAATAATTTTCTAAAAATTTCTTTCGAAAATATTTTATTTAATTGAATTAATTAAATATATTCTTTTTTATAATTAAATTATTAATATTGAAATTATATTTAAATTTTCATCGTAAGCATCATCTTTTCAGTGTTTTTTGACTTACCATTCTAATTTTAGCAAACTCCGGCCCCGGCTTAAATTAAAGCAGCCCCGGCCCCGGCAAAATTTCCCGCCCGGTCGTCCCTAGCATGTGCGCTGTGTGCCCGCCCGCGGCTGCATCGGGCTTCTGTGAAAAAGCAGCTAATAATTTATTGAAATTTAGGTGTGACCGTTTCACGAATTATGGTAAAAATTATGGTAATATTAAAATATTATATAATAATATATTATAAAAATATTAATTTTTTTTTTTTTTTTTTTTTTTTTTTTTTTTTTTTTTTTTTTTTTTTTTTTTTCTTAAGGGTTACCATTTAATGCGCGGGCCCGAACCTCGGGCCTAAGCGCATATGGTTGTCCCGGCAGGTTCTTTAACAACCAAGAACCATTCTCAGTATTCTGGCGCTCTGTCGTATTATAATGGAGCTCATCTCCAACGTTGTTACTTCCACCGGTAGTCTTTCAATATATTGGTTTAAGCTTTTTTTAATTACTCCCATGCTTCCAACACAGGGATAACCTCTGCTCTATCAATGTCATTCCACATTCCTTGTAATGAGTATTTCAGTCGTTCGTACTTCATTTCCTTTTGCCTTTCATATGCTGATACTCTGCCGTCCCATGGTATTCCTATCTCTATAATGTATGCCTTTCTTTCTCTTTTATCTTTTACTACTATATCCGGCTTGTTATGTGTTATAGGTACATCTGTGGGAATGCTATAGTCGTATAGTATTAGCGCGTGGTTATTTTCTTCTATTGCGTTTGGGTTGGATGCTTCTATTGGTATTTTGTATTTTTCACAAATTCTAAAATGGATTAGTTTGCATATTGTATTATGTCTTTCGGTGTATGTCTTGCGTTGGAGGAGTGTGTCACAGCTTGATAATATATGGCTAACTGTTTCCGGTGATACTTTACACATTCGGCATTTGTTGGATATATTCTCTTTCTCTATCTCTCTCTTGAACCAATTGGTTCGTAATGCTAAGTCCTGTGCCCCTACAATTGTTCTTTCATCTTCTTTTCTTAGATTACCCCTGCATACGATTTTTCTTTATCTATATACACCTGTTCTATAATATTTTTGTATTCCTTTGCAAATGCGTGCTCCTTCCAATTATTTTCATGTTTTTTTCTTCTTGCTTTTCTGTGCTCATTTCTTAGGTGTTTCATCTTTTCTTTCTTTGTCATTCCTTCTGTTGTTGGATCGTCGTTAGGGATATCATACTTCCGTAGGTAATCTCTTTTTTTGGCTGTTAAAGATGTTCTCATCGCTTTCCCTGTTTCGTGCTCCTTCACCCATCTGATGAATTTACTATCACTTTCTTCAATATAGGTTGTTAATCCAATCACTTCCTCTCTATATATTGCATCTATTTCCTGAAGTCCCATTCCACCTTGATCCCTGGGGACATACATTCTTGCCAGGCATTGGTTCTTATATGTCAATTTATGGGCGTGGAGCATTTTTCTCGTCTTGATATCTAGTTTGTTTAAATCTTCTTGGAACCAATCAATTATTCCAAACCCGTACGATAGTACTGGTACTGCCAATGTTCTTACTGCTTCGATCTTAAATTTGCATTTTAATTCAGATTTCAATATTAGTTTCAGTCTCTTCTCATATTCCTTCATCAGCTTTTCCTTCATTTTCTTATGTTCTATTTTTTCATTTTCTTCTATCCCGAGATACTTATAGGTGTCTTCCTGTTCTAGTTGTCTAATGATCTGGTCTTCTATTCTGATATTTCCACTGTCACTTCTTTTTCCTTTCTTCAACTCCAGAAACGCGCATTTATCTAGTCCGAACTCCATTTGTATATCACTTGAATTCTCAAATGTCTTTTTAAATGTGATTTGTTGTTTGTTTGGGGAGTATAGCTTGATGTCATCCATGTAAAATAAATGCGAGATGTTTTTTCCTTTCTTTTCATTTCTTGATCCTATTCTATATCCATTATGCAAGTTATTTATCAATGAACTCAGTGGGTTCAACGATAGTACAAACAGCAATGGGGATAAGGAATCCCCTTGGAATATTCCTCTCCTTATTTTTACATCATTTATTTGTATCGTACCATTTTCGTGATGTAGTTTAATATTGATCTTCCATATTTGCATCACTTTTTCCATAAACTCTCTTATCTTATTATTGATTTTATAGATTTTTAATACCTCTTTGATCCATGAGTGCGGCACACTATCATAAGCTTTCTTATAGTCAATCCAAGTCATGCTTAAGTTCTTCTGTCTTTGCCTGCTGTCTTCTAGGATCATTTTATTTATTAATAATTGTTGTCCAGTGACTTCCTTTACTGCATCCTTTTTGTTCTTCTGCTATTATATTATTTTCTATTGTATGTTTGTATATTCTTTCTGTAATAATTGCTGTTAATATTTTGTATATAGTTGGTAGACAAGTAATTGGTCTATATTTCCCTGGGTTTTGTGTTTCCCTTGTTTTAGGGATAAGGACTGTTTCTTCTTTGGTCATCCAGGTATTTCAGCTGTTCCGTTCAGAATTCTGTTGAAGCACTTTGTTAAAGGTTCTCTATAGTACTGTGATTTTTTTTAACATATGTTTTGCACATTCTGGTCCAGGTGTTTTCCAGTTACTGGTACGTCGTATCATTTCCATCACTTCCCTTTCGGTTAGTGGTTCAAATTCCATCTCATTAATTTCTTCTATTTGGGGATTCCTTCTTGTTGTTTCTATCCATTCCGCCTCTTCATTATGTGTTCGTTGGTCTTCATATATACTCCTCCAAAATGCATCGAGTCTGTCTCTTTCAGGTGGTTTATCAACTTTTATATTTTCACCTCTCAACTCTCTATAGAACTTTCCTTTATCTGTCTGGTACATTTTGTTTTGTCTTTTTCTTTGTTCTTCTTTCTTGTATGAGCTTAATCTTTTTGCTTTTGCTGCTAATTCTAGTTTTCTGCTGCTGATTGCGTGTGTTACTCGATTTCTGCCTCTGCTTCTTCTTATCATATTTTGTGCCTGTCTGATTTTACTTTCCATTGTGATGTTTCCTTCTTCGTATTCTTTTATCAGTGATATTTCTTTTCTAAGTCTCGCTATGTCTCTCTCTAATCTAATTTCCCATGACGGTTTTTGTTCCTTCTTTCTTCCATTTGATCTATTTTTTTCAAATATTTTCCCTCCCATCAAATCTGTTATTGCTCTTGCTGTTGCATAATATAACCTGTTCACTTCTGAGATATCGCATCTCTCAGGTAGTAATCTTGGTAATACCCTGTTTGCTATCCCGGCATATTTATTTATTTTCATCCAATTATCTATTTTATTTATTCCTTTTCTATCTTCCATGTTGGTATAAATATCTTCATCTCTATAATGTGCTATTTTGTTTATCATCTCTTCTTCCTCCTGCATTCTATCTCCGTTTTCATTTCTATCATTTTCAATAATCTCTTCATCACCTTGTTCCTCTGTTTCTTCATAGTGGCTTCCTGTATCTGAATCATTATTACTTTCACTATCTGTTCTGTTCATTATTTCTTTGTTTAGGATTTCAGCAGCCTCTGATATTTCTTCTCTTACCATCTCTGTCTCATCCAACTCCCCATCTATTAACTCTTCATTATCTGTCATTTTATTTTGTTCTTCTAAACTTTTCTCTGTATTTTTTCCAGTTTTTATTCTATTCCCTTGATATAGTGTCTCTTTACTTTTCTGTTTAATATCTCTGATCATTTCTGGTGTAATCTGAATTTCATTCTTAATTCTCTCCTTTGCTCTACGTTCTATTTCCTTCAGGTCTTCATTTGTAGGTAACGTAGCTTTTCTTTTTTTTATTGCTCCTTGATTCCTTTCTTTATTAAAGTTGATGATGGCCTGTTTTTGGGCGATCAGTTTCCTTCTTTCTACCCCCGTATATTTCTTATTAAACTCATATTCCATTACATCATTTGCACCAATTATTTCATTATCCACAACATATTTCCAGAAGTCCGTTTTACCTTCCTTTTCGGGTATTAACATACCTATGTAGTAGCTTTCCATTAAGTATTCGTTCTTTTCCTTTGTCCATTCCCATTCACCTTCTTCCTCCACTTTGTTCATCTTCTCCACGTATTGATCTACTTCCTCCTCGATTTGTTTTATCTGTTCGTGTGTTATCGGGGTCTTTTTATTATTTATATTGGTTGCAAAACTGGCAAATATGTATTCTTTCCAGTTTGATTTTATCTATTTCACCTCGTTGTTCCAACATATTTCTCGTTCGTTTAGTTGTTCCTTTTTTGGGGAACATCTTGTGTCTTCCGTATGTTACGCACCAGAAATCTCTTTTTTTTCTTCCACACGTATATTCCAATCCTATCACCACCTCTACGGTTGTAGGGTTGCCTCTTTTTTTTGTATTTTGGTTGTTTGATGGGGGTTCGGGAGAAGTCTTTAGGCCTCTCTGACGATCATCAGGGGAAGTGGTATTAGGTGTAAATCCCACACCTACTGGTGTATTCTTTTCTATTCCGGGGAGGGATAATATTGATTTGTCATCAGACTCCGCCCCTATCTCCCTTCTAAAAATGAGGTAGGGGCCGGCACCAGTCGTCCGAGTTCCTGGCACTTAATATTTTATATTTTTTCCTGCCATGGATAGTTTCCAGTAATATCCACCACATTTTGTTCATTTCTACTGCCTTTTCGCAGGAAGACACATTGGCGTATATCTTCCGCCTTCCACTCGTGTCTCCCTGGCCCCCCGCGTCGACAACGAACAGTATATCCGCGGTATAAAGTTATATGTAAAAAGATATGATATTATAATGTAATTAAGTACCAAGACATGTTAATTCAATTTTACCATCACAAATTATTTATCCACGTTTTAAGTATGTAATTACTAAATAGTAATTACCACTGCTTATTGTATTTAAACGTGTTTAAGCATTGTATTATTTTCCAGTATATATACGCACATTCTCAGAAATTCTATAATAAAAAAAAAAAACACTGGAATTTTTTCTCAAAATGTTACCCGCTTCAGTGAAAAAATATAAAGCAGAGCAAATGGCACAAAACTTGATAAAATGCAATGGTGGAAATAAATATACGTCTGCAATTAAGAAAAAGTGCTACAAATAAATATCAATATCGATTATAACTTTATTAGACAATCGAGAACTAAGATTTAAACAGTTGAGATCGGTCGATTAATAGTAACACTCCATATCATTTATTAATGATAATAAATTACATCAGAAATAAATAAAAACTGTTTAAGTGTTTATCTTCTGCAAAAAAAAAAAAAGAATAAAAAAAAATAAACAAAAAGATTTTTCGGTGTTGCTGTCAGACGTACAAGATGGCCAACGTGTAAAATTTGTGGACTATAAAATTTTGCATTCCACTGAAACTCTACACAATTTTTTTTTGGTAGTCCTCTAATTGCGGAATGATATAGGCATTACGCTAACTGCAATTCCACAGCATTTTTCAAATTATCGCAATCGCAATTCTTCAATTTATTTTGGTATTCCGAAATTGCGGACTTAAATAATGTCTTGATATATATATAATATATAATTATATATATATAATATATATATAATATATATATATATATATATATATATTTATTATATAATATATATAATCACTATATAGTATATATATATATATATATATATATTAATAATATAATATATATATATATATATATATATATATATATATATATATAATATATATATATAGGTCAGCTCTCCAGTAATACTTCCCTGTATCTAAAAAGCTGATGATGAGCTACATTAAAAACTAATACATTTGGAAATCAGCCATTTGTAATGGAGGAAATGAAGGAAATAAAATAAAAGTGCGTATAAAAAAATAAAAATAATAAAATAGTTTTAATTAGTACGATAATTCTCTCGTTCCCCAAATTTTCGCGTTCCCAGTCATGAGTCCCCAATAATTTCTTTTCAATGTTAAGGCGAACATACGTGCGTGCGGCGCGCGCGCACAACACACCACACACACACCACCACACACCCTATGATAGATAATGTTCTAGAGGCGAAATTAATTTTTTTGGTGACTGACCTAACCTAACATAACCTATATGCAATTTTAATTTTAATTTATTTAATTTTTACTTTTATTTTTTTATTTTTTATTTTTGCCATTATTTTTAAAGTTTCCCTAAATATTGGAAAGATATAAAGAAAACGTTTATTTTTTATGGGTATCATGTTTAAAATAAGTTTGGAAACGTACGATTATAACTTAAATAATAATGTATATTTAAAATTAATAATTTAAATTTTTTTTTTTTTTTTGGTTCTTGCATTACATGTACGGCTGAATTCAAAAATGTATTAAGTTTTTATGTAGATATAGGCTACGTACACATGATGGCGTTGTAACGCGCGCTGTCTATCACGGCATACTATATGATGACTACAGACGGCTTACCAAATAAAAGAACTCGAGACGCCCAGCTAGCGCGCGCTTCACGAGGAAGACACGAGACGGGCGCTGCTGTGTACGCCGTCATATAGTATCATTTAATATGCCGTGATAGACAGCGCGCGTTGGAACGCGCGTTGCTTAGCGCGCGTTGCAACACCATCATGTGTACGTAGCCTATTAGATACAGGGGGCACCTAATCTGGAGACTGGCCATATATATATATGTATATATATATATATATATATATATATATTTATATTATATATATATTAAATTATATATATATATATAATAATAGTATATCTTTTGAATACACTCGATATACCTTCTGCCGGGGTGACATGGACCATTTGAGTTTCACAAGGATGTACTCCCCTCTTTCCTAATACAGAATTGGAGTCAGAATTAGATTTATCTGCAACTTTTTGCTTTTTTAAAGGTTCATAAGCACACAAAAAATAATAATGTAATTTAATCATATTTTATAAAGTTATTTTAAGGTCATTTAGACTTCACCTTGAAGGGAGTGAATGACCACCATTGTGGTGATTTCCATCAGGTTTAGTTCCAATTTTATGTGAAGATTCGTCTTAAATTTACCTCTACTTGACATTGTAAATGTTTATATATTAAAAATAGTAAAAGTAATTAAAATTTCGAATAATAGATAAATAAATTAAAATAAAGAATCTGGTAGCCAATTCACCCCTCTCCGCTCAATAATTTTGACACTTTTTTGAATTATTATTTCCAAAGCTCTTTCATTTGCGTTTTATCTTGACTATGAATATAAGTAACTGTTTTTTTATATTTAGATTAGCTATAGCGTAATAAAAATGTAATAATTAAAGGCTAATAAATAAGAAAGCAATAGTGCCAATCACCCATCATCATTTTTATGGGTGGATGAATCGGCCAGTTAGCCAGCCGATTTACCACTTTGCACTGTTTGGAACAAAAATTTACTTTGCGTTTAAAGCTAACATACTCAACTGTATATACTGAAAAATATTTAAAATTTGTCCATAACTTTTCATTTTATAACAAAGTTAAAAAAACTCACAAAAGTGAAATTCTATTTAAGGACATTTTATACCCAAATATATTATATTTTTAAAATATAAAACTCTCTAGAATTAAAGATAATTAAATAAAACTTGTAGTACTACAGCGTAGCTATATAATGGGCAAAAAAAAAAAGTTTTTTTTATTTTTTTATTTATTCACCCCGCCGACGCTATATAACAGACTGCCGGATATCCGAGCCGATATCGGGATCCGGGTTTTTAAACTTCAGCCGGAAGCCGGTATCCGCTATCCTGCTAATTCACTATCCGTAGCCCATCCCTAATTACTACCCTTGAATATTTTAAAACATCTACACTTTTCATTAATTTTCTCTCATCTCTCTATTCCACCAAACAGGTTTTCTCTTCGCCACCCTAATGGGTTTATCTTTAAAACATACTGACTGAATATTCATTAAAATTTGTTTAAAATGTTCCCTTATCGAAATTCGCACGGGCCTTGGAAATGAGAGTTCCAGAGAAGAACTAAGTATGTCTCTTTGGAAAAATCGCAATTCGCACGGGCGTGGGAAATGAGAGAGCTCCTATCCATAAATCTTTCACACAAAAGCCCGAGATAACATTCATATTAAATCTAATATATATTATGGTCACTAAGTCCTAATTCTCCTCAACTCTAACCATCCACCATACTTTCATCGTTAGTTAATACTAAGTCTAATAGTGCATCATATCTTGTGGGTTCTTGGACCATCTGGTTCAAAAAGTTATCTAGTATACAATTTATGAATGCAGAACTACTTATGGTCCATATTGACAAGGAATCCCAATGAATGTCAGGAAAATTAAAAACACCCATTATGACTATATAGGCTATACCTTTTTCTTTACTGTGGATGCTGTCTCAGATTTCTTTCACAATTTCCGCGTCTAATTCTATGTATGATGATAGTGAATCATATGTAAGAATAAATAGTCAAAAGTGATTGGTTTAATATTAATAGTGGAGTGAGGCAGGGATATGTTGTCTCCTTGGTTATTCAATTTGTATATGGATAGGGATAGGGTTATGAAAGAATTAGAGGTGGGGGTGGTAGGGAATGATGTTAGAATGGAGGAATGGGGAAAAGGGGAAATGGAAAAGAGGAAAGTGTATGAGCTTCTCCTACCTATTAAATGCGGAATGATTTGGCTTTGTGTGACGAATTAAGAGTTGGAGAGAGTTTGAGATGATTGGCAGGGTGTGTAAAAGGAAGGGTTTGAAAGTAAACGTAGGTGAGAGTAAGGTTATGGTTGTGAGTAAGGACTGTCCTCGGTGTGAAATTGTTAGATGGTGAGCAGCTGGAACAAGTGTGTGAGTTTAAATATTTAGGATATATGTTTGGATGAAAAGGGAATGGATGATGCCGAGGTAGAGAAAGTTGTGAATGGCAGGAATTGTGGCTGTGCAATTTATTCATTGGGGATGTAATGGACAAGTTTGAGTCCTAGGCTTACAGAGTATAGTTTGTGTTAACCTGTTTTAATGATAGTAGTGAGACTATCGTCTGGAATAAAAGTATAATTCTAAAGTTCAATGTGTTCAGATGGACAATCTTATGGTGTGTTAGGTGTAAGAAGAATTGATTATTTAAGAGAAAGGTGAAGAAAAGAGAGAAAATGTAGGTATGAATGAAAGTATGTTGAGATTGTTTGGTCATGTGGAAAGATGGATAATACCGAGGAAAAAGTGGCTTGAGTCATAAAGAATGCCTGGAGCAAGAGAAATGTGATATTCAGAGGCGAGAAGAAAGGTTGCATAATAGAGTTAATGGTGGGTTTTGTGAAGGTATGTTGTAGCCCACCTGAGCACCAACGAGATGAACCACCTATCCTATTGCCTAAAGATTAGACCATAAAGTAAGATTCTATAACGCACACCACCACACTCACCGCGCCACAACAATACACACCTCAACATCGAAGTCCCCCGTAACAACACTGCAACCCAAACACAGAGCCACACACAATTACCAAAAGGAAGCTCATGATAAACGTCAATGAATAGCTTACCTCATGCACGATGGAATATCTTCCAAACTGACAACTGAGACTCAGATTAACCTACACTAAAAGAATAACAAACGGAAATGAGGTAAAGATGTACTTCTTCCTCAACCATTGACATCATGTTGTTCCTAAGATACCCTTTTGCTAGTTTATCATGCGTGGCATGACCCTGCACACCATAACCCCAAGCTCATTGTGAGAGAGCAGTGTCCAGCGAACATCATAGAACGATCTGTAACAGATAATAACACTCATTATAGATAAAAAATAACAGCTAGATGCTATACTGATACTTATATATATATATATAATAACTATATATATATTATAACATAAATCAAGCAATAATATATTATATATCATATTACTATAAAAATATAAATACTCCACCACAGCCTAGTTACGTATCCTAGAACTTATAGCTATACAAATATATATAAATAAATACTATATCTAAACAATTATATATAACGATTTTACACCTCCTGTAGGTGAGTGTAATTACTTCACACTTTCCATCACTATAATTATAACTATTTATTGAAGGATATACATTATAACAATATGTGAAATCACACAATTTTGAAAAAGAACGCAGAAAATAGCAACATGCACACAACAAAACGAAACACTCGGTAGTATGAGGAAATGAAATATCTAGTATGCTATCCTCAAGACACTAAAACATGAAGTTGAAGCGTACAGCAACCACAATAAGAACGAAAAAACACAAGACACACCAATATGTAGTGAAACTGACGTAACAACGATCGTCAGTTGAAGACTTAACTTCTCGATGTTTGTATCAAACTTACTCTAAAGATGCAAAAAAAAAACCAATTGGCCTTACATTTAGAATATTTATTTACTTTGAATACAAAAACATCTATAATGCCCAAAACAATAAAAGTCAAGAAAAATTTTAACACAATCTTCTACATCAGCGCAATAATACTTAGTAATCTGATATCGTACATATCTACATATGGACATAACACAACGATATTCTGCCACCTAGAACGATTAACTGATAGCTACTTATTTGAAAAGACACAAATTAATACATATTCATGTCAAATACCATAGCCTCATAATTGAGAACTATGCAATTATTTCACCCAAATATGCATAACGCTGATAATATTTGTTTATTATCTGATTGACATAAATCTCAGTACATTGTGCACTCGTACTGAGTTCAGAAAATAGACCCAGGCTATTGTAGTTGTCTTAAATAATTTAATAATATATTGTGCTATATCCTGTATGGACAATTATTAAGCTTCATTTTCTTTACAGAAAGAAGATCCACTCACTAAATTTTTTACTGATTTGCAAACTATCTAAACCATAACTAATTTATCTAAAATTTTCAACTTCAGACTTGCATACATCACAAAACCATTTCGTTGAATGCCTATAAAGTCACATAAAAAAGGAAAGAAATGACACATTACTCTATGTAACCCTTCTCGCACGCAAACGGAAAAGATACAACACAGATACCTTCCAAAGTACTATCTGAAGTATATAAGCAAAACCAATTGATATGAACTAAAAACAGAGAGCAAAAAAATCTAAAACACGATGCTTTATCATGACATAGAAGACATTCTAGTTCCTGATGCTGGCCAACTTCCTTGTAATTTACTCTACAAT
>JABUQX010062557.1:27500-37239 GCA_015478945.1 Trachelipus rathkii | reverse complement strand
GGAGCTCTCCGATAATAAAAAAATATAAGTATTTATTAAAAAATACCTAGCAACAAATAAAGGAGTTATATATATTACAATATAATTAAATTATTAATTTTAAATCAAATCCCTTTGTCTCTTAATTATAATTTAAATTTTTGTTTGCTTATAATGAACTATTATATTAATTTAAATTATTATAATTTATTATAAATATTTATATTGCCCTATATATATTTACATAATACTCATACATTGCATACACACATAATGCTCCATATATATATATATATTAGTAATATATATATAATTATAAATATTTGTAATATTACTATGTAGTATATATATATATATATAGTATATATATATATTTATATATATATATATATATTAATATAATATATACACATATATTTATTTTATATTTCCTTTTCTGTGTTTAAAAAGAAAATATAATATATATATATATATATATATAATATAATATATTATTATATATATATATAATATAATATTATATATACATATAGTGTATTATATACCACGTTAGAATGAACCCCAGTGGTAACCCTAGAAGGTTATTGTGGTATCGTTTAATATTAATTCTACTTTTCAATATTGGTCTCCAATCTGTTACTTCTCGCAACGCAAAAGCGCAAAAATTGAAAAAAAAACTTAGTTCCTGCTGTCCCACCCGACAAAAAAGGAACGAACCACAATTTTTCAACCACGTGGGAAATAGTAATCAACAATTTTTCAAAAAATTAGTCGCGCAAGCCGCAAAGACAGATGTCTCGCAAATTCGCAAAAAAATTTTGAGAAGTAACAGAATAGTATTGGGCAAAAAAAAATTATTATTTAATAATTATATAAATGTGCAAAGCGTGAAAATAACTATTTTAAATTAATGATTTATATTTTTTAAATTTTAATTTGATATAATGAGAACATAATATTATAAATTATTCTGCTATACCACTCAGAGAGAATAGAGTGAGAAATGTTATTCTAATAATTAACAAAATTAGTCTGTGATTTCCTCCAATTCGAAGTGCTCTCCTTTTGGGCCAATTCTGTAATTAGGCTCAATTCATGTCCTTCATTCAAAAAAAGATAAATTTTTCACAACAATTGCTGTATGCATTGAGACTGACCCTCTTCTCCACATTCATAGAAAATGACTTCTAGTAGCCGTTGTAGACAGAACCTCTACCACTGGTCCGCTGATGCTGCCAACACCAATTAAGAAATCGGTATAGGCTAGATATACTCAATAAAAAAGTTCCCCAGGCCTTCCTTGGTATATTTACATCATTGAAATAATTATAGAGTTCCTAGATAGAGCTATTGAGAGAAATATGTGAGTGACATTTCACAGGTAAAAATTATATTGTCTATGAAAGTCCAGTTTATTTCATGAAAGATATGCAATGTACATAAAAGAATTTTTAGACAAGTGTTTGTTAAAGTTGATTTTTTATAAAATTATTTACTATACAAACTTTTACAATATTAATAGGGGCACGTAAATATGTATATACTTAAAATAACACAAGATGTCTTTAAAAACACTGACACAAGCACGGGAAGAATCCTTCTTTTGAGTACTGATGTTCTTTCCCTCTTCTCGATGGTAAACTAAATTACCAAGGTTTTTAGTGTCATACTATTACCGGTTTGGTAAACCAAAATTTATGAAGCAATCCTCTTGAGGATAGGGAGCTTTTAAGGATTCCTGTTGAGTATTGCACCGTGATTATTAGTTTTTATTATATTGTACTTCATTACTATTTTTAAGATATTTAATTCTCAATTTTTAAATTCGTTAATATTATCCTTAAAATATTTCTAAATCCTTTTTTCGCCTCGGTTTCATATCTATTTTCTTTATTTACTAGTTTCTATTTTAATACTTGGCTATTAAACTCTCTATAACTCCTCATGTATTATTCCGATATAAAGAACCAGGATAATATTATTAGATCTCTTATGAGTATAATATGTAGAATATTGAGTGATATTATTCCATATTAATTATTATTATTGAAGAGTTTATTAGTTAAATCATTTGAACTAGTTCAAACTAATCGTATTTTTAGACAAACTTAGGATTGATGTGATTACTTTTTTGAGTCGTAGTTTTTAATTATAAGTTTTTTAATAATATTTTTAGGTAAGATACACTTGACACAGAAAGTCGTGCAAGCAATATGACAGATCAATATTCAAATAAATATAGATGGAAGGTCTCAATAAACAGTGAAATCTCAGTTTTGTTGTGTACCTCTGTCAAAAAACATAATGTTTAGTTGTGCAAGAAAATGTTTATACGTATACCATATAGTGAAAGAATCCGAAACCTGATATATCATTAACCACGCGGAGTGCAGGCCAGTTGTGTAGTTAAGGCTTCTAGCTTATTGTTGTGCAATTCCAGGCTAAGTATGTGGTGCCTAGGCCACCTTTGACGGTTTCCTTCACTTTACTTTTGAGATTAAATATGCAAGAAATATGAAATTTTATGAAGAAATAAAACTTATCAATATTTTTTCTTTTTATCCAGTTCCCCACTTTATAATTCTTTTCTAAAATTTTTAAGAGCTCTCTCTCATATAGAGTATTACTAATCTTCTTATGTTGTCATCATAGTGTTCACGTAGGAGAAGATGCTTGTCACAGCTCGAGGAAATATATCTATGTACATAGTTCTGCCTCTCAGCAGTAAATTTCATTTTTAGTTGCTACGTTGAACCTTATTTCTCAATTTGTTCTCAAATGCTTTGCAGTATATTTCATAATTAGTAGGTTGGGGTTAATGCCCATTCGTCAAAAATCCAAAGTCTATATAACAAATAAGGTAACCTCTGACGTTCAATAATGCGCAAATTCCAAAATTATTTTATGAGTGATGTATTCATAATTTTTCGTAGCCTTATGTCAAGATCTGTATTTTATGACAAAATTTTTTTTATTATTATTAAAAAATAATTTATTTTATATATTAAATTATATTTCAAATTAAGAATTCATTAAATATCAAATCTCCTCACACCTAACAATTGGTCCTTTCTCTCTGTAATATAAAAAAATATATAAATAACTTAATAAATTTATTATTATATACTACTAGCATTTGGAAAAGCACGACATTAACTCTCAGTACTTGATTTTATTTTAAGGGAACATATCTACGGGCTAGGGGTATATTTAATACTTTTATATATAAATATATAAGTTAGACTTAAAATAATTATATATATGATAATTAATATATATATACCTGAATTCAAATATATATATAATTTTAATTTATATATTAATATATATAATATATATTATATATATAGTATATATATTAAAATTATATTATAGATATGCCTGCTTTATCCTTATTTTGCCAACAAAAATTAAATTTTAATATTAATTATAATATATAATATATATATATATATATTATAATTATATTTTAATCCATCTAAGATACGAATATTTTAATTTTTGTCTCAATTCTAACTAATCACTAAACTCATATAGAGAAGGTAACTCTCACCTACCATCTCGATGATTAGTAAATCTACTCACACTTTGCTCAGGAGGAAAACACTAGTGACAAATACTCCATATTCCTAATACAGTCGTAATGTAAGATATTTTAATTTATAACAACTGTGTGAGACAGGAGGCTATAATTAATTTCTAATAATCACTATTTTCCTTTATGTCAGCTTTTGATAATATCACTATTATTTTGATATACAATTAAACCTTCACTAACTAATACCTTCTAAGGTGGTAGATCTGAGGTATATTACTACATCCCTCCCCCGTGTCTCTATATAAAACAGAAAATATGTATATTTTTTAATGTTGGAAATAGCTCATATCTCTTTTCACAGCAATTGTTTTTCGCTGCTAAAATCACACACTTCAACTATTCATTCACCAGTTTTTTATATTCTTATTTTCTTTTCACTTCATCTTTCTTGAAAAGAAAGTGTTTTATCTCTATCTAAACAAGGTTTTAAGAAAATTTTTGCTCTATGGCTCCTCTATAACATTTTAAAGATCCCTCAGTTATTTGATCTTCATGGGAAAAGGAGGAACTGGTAGCATCGTTCGTTTCTGCGTGAATAACGTACCATATATGTTAAGTAAATCTTCTCACACAGATCTTGAAAAAAAGCGATCTGAAAATATTCTTGACATAAATACGTTCACTTTAAAATATTTATCAATCTTTTTCTATCTTGCAGACTGTTGCATCACTCCTTAAATTCGCTATTAAAATGGATACCTACTCTTTTTGAATTATTTATTAGCACATTCATTCTCATTTGATGTGGGATTATTTGACTCTTCTGTCTAAACATTCTTCCCTTTCACTACTTTGCCAATTCATTCAAGATTCACTCAATCTCAAAAGATTGATGGGACCATAATCAAAACAACATTTATTTTTCATTTGATTTTTTTTTCTTAGCGCTATGTAATATATATATAATATATATATATATATATATATATATATATTTATATATATATATATATATATTATATATATTATATATTATATTATATATATATATATATATAATATATAATAATATATATATTATATAATATATATATATATATATATATATACATATATATACTCACTCTATACAATGGCGTCGCCGCTTATCAACCTAGGGGGGGGCAGCTTAAAATTTTATAAAGCTTTTATATATATATATATACTATATATATATATATATATATATATATATATTATATTATATAATTATATTATACCTGGGGCAGGGGATGAACCCTTACATTGACAATTTACCATAGTGAGGGTCCCGTCCGCGGCCATGATGCCTCTAGGGTGGATTTCTGTCTGTGACGAGCTCTCACTAATTAAATGGTACAGAGGGGCGGTAAGGCTGGGCTTTCTTTCGACGTTTGTTCATGTTCTTCTACTGCTTTTCTTTTCGATGCTTGTTACACACCTTACCCCCAATCTTGGGGCAAAGAGGAGGTGAAGAAGAAAGAAAGAAAATATATATATAGTATATATATATATATATTTATATATAGTATATATATATATAATATATACTAATATATTATATATATATAAATATATATATATATAGATAATTATTATAATATATATATATATATATATATATATTATTATATATAGATATATATTATATATATATAATATATATATAATACTATAATATTATATATATATATATATATATATATATATATATATAAGAAAGAGGACATTAAAACTAGAAAACATTTGTATGGATAAATAAATGATTAATATTTAAAAAAAATTATTTTATTAAACAATAGAATAGCAAATACATATCCAATGATGGAAAATTCACAATTTAGAGCAGTTGCAAAATTGATATTAAAAAGTAATTTCTTTGGGTTCAACGCAAATTTACAACTACTTATTTGAATAAAATAAATCATAATTGTCATACACAAATTTTCTGTGTACACTCATCATAGCCAGTTCGTTTAACCTGTCGTCTTCCAAAGTACTTCGCAGCCAAGTCTTGATCCTTAGGCAGAGTTTACTGAAAAGAGTGTTCTCTACGTACTGGTGGTGCATGGCTGGGCGATTAGTATCATCAAAGCCTTTTCTGTCGACGGAAAGAAAGGTTCAGTTTCCTTTAAGACTTGGAAGACAACAAGATCTTTTAGTTCCTCACTACTCAGTTGTTGTCCTTCCAAATTTTTGTACCAAAGTTCTATTTCTCTCTTCGATGCACTTCTAAGTGGTAAAACATGTATAAAATGAGCAGGTCTTTTCCTTTTAACTCATCGGTTGTATGAGTAGGCATTGTGGAAAAGGATTTTTAGATATGTCAATGCATAAGCAGATGTATTTTCAGTAGAAAACCGTAATTCCAAAGAAGGGGTTAATAAAATTCAGATACGGAGTTATTAAGGACTTCTCCAGAACTTCGTGGGATTTGTTGCGGATGGTTGCTGCGGGGCTGCTGCCTACCAAATCCGTGGTATTTCATATCAAGTCCCAGTTGCTCGACGATTTGATTAGCTTCTGTTTAACACTTATCGATTTGATTTTTTCATTCACCTTTCCGCATGGCTCATAGAACTATTTCCACAATATTGTTGAATTGTGCTGCGAGGTTTTACGCTATCCAAGGTCTCTAGATTGGAGAGAGCATTTACAACTGGGCTCTAACATTCGCAGAGTCATTTCGCGATCATACATAGCATGATGGAATGACGACTTTACATGCCGTGAATGCAACTGAAAAACGCTTTTTCTTGTGGCTGTACTTACTTTAATGGAAAGGATTTCTAATGCTTGCATCATCGTACAAAGTGCTCCTTAAACACTCTGATGCACTTGTGTTGTTCAGACCATCTGGTCTGGCATAGGCTTAGGATGTTTGGCATTAATTTTCTTCTCAAGACCGTCTCGCGAAAAAACGTAATAATGTCCTTTATAGTTCCCACAGTATTGCGGATTTCTGGTATTGTGTTCAAATCATTTACTACTAGATTTTGTCTGTGTGAAGAGCAATGAAAGAGCAATGCTTTTTTTTATACTTTTTCCTCAATATTGGCTGGACACTTCCTTCTTTGCCAGACATCGTAGAACAATCATCGAAACCCAAGCCCACGCTTTTCTTGGGATCCAGTTCTTCGGTCGTGACAAAATCGTCAATGGCTTTCGCAATGGTTTTTGCGTCAAGCGCTTTCAGTTCTACAAAGCCAATAAATTCCTTTTTGACTTCATCGGACTCTTTGTCGAAATAGCGCAACACTATGGAAATTGTTCCTTTACAGAAATATCAGCGGTTTCATCTGCTAGTAAGTTATACGTGCACGCTTCCTTTACCTTATTAACGATGTTTTCCTTTATAGTAGTACCACATAGAGAAATGATCTCATTCTGAATCTGAACTCATTGGTATGTGGCATTTTTCTTCCCCTTTTCAAAATGACTGATCCCCGGCATCTATTAGTAAGCTGCACAAATCTTGCAACACTCATGATGCTTACCCCGAAGCGGTAAATCGTGCGTACAAGAATATGTCACACATGAAATTATTGAGGATAATATCTTTTTTATTTTCTTTCTACGATTTTTTCTTAGAACGCTGTTATTTTGGATGTCTACCGGCACGTCCTGTAGGAACAATCTTGCAGCTTCAACAGCAGTTTTATGCCACTCTGTGTTTGTATGTCCCTTACAAACCGCATGAACATCTTTATATTTAGTGAAAGGTCTTATTGTTAAAGAGCCTAGGACCCCCTCTGAACGAACTTTTATTTGGTGGAAATAAAATACAAAACTTGCAAAATGCTCCCTTTAGGCGCCTGGAGTATGTCAGCCAAGGTGAATATGTCTCCAACCATTCATAATTGAATTTCCTCTTTAAGTGGGTAGCATCTTCCAAAAAATTATAGGTCTTAGGTGGAAGTCCAACACTCTTTCAGTAGACTGTTCTTTTCTTCAGTCGAATATAGGATGAATGTTCAACCTTATCTTACCCAATTGTCCATTTCCGTGACTGTCATCTACTGAAGCGCTAGCTCCGAAATCTGGACCCATATCTTGACTCGTCTAGGTGCTGGGCCTGGGTGTGGGTTCTTCATCATGCAAAATATGCGAAGTAGGAGGGATTGCCTCTTGTGTAGTCTTAGTTGAATTATTGGTATCTTCTTCGTTTTCACCGCTACCATTTCCAATTTTATCTGAGTTCCTTTTCAAATTTACTGCAAACAATAATACAGTATATATATATACTATATACTATATATATATATATATATATATATATATATATATATATATTACTATATATATTATATATATATATATATATATATATATTTATAATATATATATATTATATATATACTATATATATATATTATATATATATATTATATATATATATATATATATTAATATATTATATATATATATATATATATACTATATATTATATATATATATATGTATAATAGTATTATATATATTTTATATTATATATATACGTAGATCTCTGCCACATATGGTCATAGGTTAATAATTTTACTAACATTCAAAGATGTTAACAGAAAAATTAAAAGTATAGCAAACTATGTTGAAAATCACTAATTTCTGTGTTGTAATAAAAAATAGTTTTTTAAAATGAAGCTAACCTCATATGGACAAGTAAAATCATGTGTTACAAAATTCCTACTTTTAAGAAGTAAATACACAAAATTTTATTAATATTTAAAGTAAAACGTACATACCAAGGAATCTCCTAATATCCATGATCTGATGAAATTGAACAATAACTTTACACTGAGGCGGTGTTGAATTATAGAGTGGCGTCACGGAGTGATATTTTCCAATGCTACTCTGCGAACCTTAAGCACTTAATTATAGAGTGGCGTCACGGACTGAACACAAAATTTAGAATTTATATAAACATATCAATATTAAAAAAAACATAGATAGAATAACAACACAGTTCTTATCTACAAATTAAAAGAGCATATAAAATGAGTGAGAAGACCTCGTATCGGCAAGAGAAATGTGAGAAAATGACGATTGCAACTAGCCTTCGCCATATACTTGTAATATATATATTATATTATATATATTATATATATTATATATAATATATATATATATATATATATATACTATATATATATATATATTTATATATATATATTATTTATTATATTATATATATATATATATAATATATATATATATATATATATATATATTAATAATATATATATATTATAGTATATTATATATATAATATATATATATATATAGCCTATATATATATATATATATATATATATATATTTATATTATAAATTATATATATATAATAATATATATAATATATATATTATATATATATATTATATAATATATATATATATATATATTATATATATATAATATATATATATTATATATATATATTATATATATAATATATATAATATATATATATGATATATATATTATATTATATATATATTAATATTATATATAAAATATATATATATATATATATATATAATATATATATATATATATATATTATATATATATATATATATATATATATATATATATATATATATATATATATATATATATATATATATATATATATATATATATGTATCGTAAAACGTACTTAACGGCCACCCGGAACGGGACGTTGGATCAAAAAAAACGGCAGGTAGACTCATAAGAGTAAACACTTCTTAGGGGGGCAGCTGGCCCCCCTGCCCCCCCCTGACGACGCCCACTTGTATCATAGAAAAATATACATATATGTATATATAAATATAATATATATTAAATATATATATATTATAGTATATATACTATAATATATATTTATATAGATATAGCCCTGTATTGTTTTAGACTCCGACAGTTTTTGATTTTTTATTTTTTTTTTAACATATTGCTAGTATATGATACTAACAATGAATTTCAGTGGTGATGGACATGATTCAAAAGTTCGAAATATTTTAAATAATTATTTAAAAATCACATTTATATAAAATATAAATTTTTAAAAATGAAATATCTGGAAAATTTTCTTACTTACAAAAAAACAATTAAAGATTTGGAATCAGCGGAAAAGGTTATTACAAAAATGTAAAAAAAAAAAAAAAAAAATTGGGGGCTCGAGCCGACGGGGGACAGAGAGGGGGACGTTTTCCATACCCC
>JABUQX010062557.1:20000-22500 GCA_015478945.1 Trachelipus rathkii | reverse complement strand
GGATTGAAAGAGGAGGCACAATTTATTCTCATATTTTTAATGTAAAGTAATGAACAACTTTTAGAAAAATAATACTCGATTCCGTTTGCATTTTATTGATAAAAGTTATCAAAAAATTTATGGAAATTGCATTCTTTCAATTATTATTATTATTATTATTTAATGTGTTTTGCTCATTGCTTTTAAAGAGATTGATTGGTTGTTAATTCATTCTCTCTCTCTCTCTCTCTCTCTCTCTCTCTCTCTCTCTCTCTCTCTCTCTATATATATATATATATATATATATATATATATATATATATATATATATATATATATATATATATATATATATACATATATATATATATATATATATATATATATCTATATATATACTCTTATATAATTATATATATACAGTCACCATACTTTCTTAAAATATGTGATCTATATTTCTACTAAACTAATTTAGTAAATAAAAATATAGAACATTAATTAGTTACTGAATATTTAAATTAAATCTAAAATTTGTTGTGTACTTATTAGCTAATAACTATAGGTTGAATTTTTAAGCTTATATATTTCAATTTCGAAAAAAATATGAAATTTAATCTGCTTTCGAGGGCTTCTCATAGTATATAGCAAATTTTTTAGCACCTTCATACTCAGTTAGATTAAAATAAAAACATAATAAATTATTTTAAATGTTTTTAAAATAAATATAATATATAGAAAATTTTTATTTCGATGAAGTATTTTCTAATCTTTATAACTTATCAAATATTTCACACAGTCTCTACTCAAAATTTCTTTTTTGGTCAACTAAAAATTTGATTTATTTGATGTTGTTAAGTGCTCTTCTGATTTTTATTGGATGTCACTTCATCCATTTTTCAATCTTTCTTTTCATTCTAATCTTCTTCACTTTCTTTTCTTATTCGACAATGTAGGAAATCTCTCTCTCTCTCTCTCTCTCTCTCTCTCTCTCTCTCTCTCTCTCTCTCTCTCTCTCTCTCTCTCTCTCTCTATATTATATATATATATATATATATATATGTATATGCTACCTAACTATATATATATATATATATATATATATATATATATATATATATATATATATATATATATATATATATATATATATATATATATATATATATATATATGTTAAAGATGGGTCGAATATCTATTTTTCAACATTCGCCAGCGCGAATATAATGTAAATAATTTATTTTTAATTAATTTTATAATTAATTTGTTTTAGGTTCAAGGGAGTTAGAAAGTGGGGGAGTGGGACAGTTTATTAATCTTTCAGCCTTAGACTGAACCCTATTCAAAAGAAGGGCGGAATCGGAGCCCCCCCCCCCAAATGTAGGAATGCGAATAATTTTTTTTGATATTCTCGAATGCGATTTTGAATACTAATAATTTTTCTTAATATTCAATGCGAATACGAATACGAATACGAATACGAATACGAATACGAATACGAATACGAATAATATCACATATTGCCAATAATGTTCCACTTTTAATACAAGATATACTGTAATTGAAAAATTTGCTCCTGTTGTAAGAGTTCAGCCAATTGAATAAATGTAAAAGATTCAATTTCCTGTTTCTTAGAAGCAATGGCAAATGGCAAATATAAAATAATGATAGAGAAAATTTTATTATATATGGCTCGGAGATATCGCAATTATTTGCTTGGAAGAATATGTATATATATATATATATATATATATATATATATATATATATATATATATATATATATATATATATATATATATATATAATATATATATATATATATTATATATATATATATGTTATATATATATATATCTATGTCCTCTCTATATATATATATATATATATATATATATATATATATATATACGTATAGAAATATATATCTGCAATATATATATATATATATATATATATATATATATATAATGTGCGTTAAGACTTTTACAAGGTAAGTAAATGCTTATTTAAAGAGTAACATCTGAGTTTTATGTTAAGAAAAAAATAAAGAGAATAAAAATACGAATAAAAACTTAAGCAAAAGCTGCTTCCAAAAGATTTTTTTTTGGGGGGAATAGAGAATAATTTTTCTTTAATGCAATGGGAATGCTAATTACTTTTTTATTTCTTCCTTAATGACCACTCTTTCTCTTTAATATATATATATATATATATATATATATATATATATATATATATATATATATATATATATATATATATATATATATATATATATATATATATATATATATATATATATATATATATATATATATATTTTATTTATATAATATATATATATATATATATATATTATATATATACTATATATATATATATATATATATATATATATATATATATATATATATATAATATATATATATATATATATATATATATATATATATATATATATAGGGTAGGCAGGGTAGGTAGCTCCTACCCAATATTTTTGAGTCTTTTTAATAAAATAATT
>JABUQX010062557.1:12500-15000 GCA_015478945.1 Trachelipus rathkii | reverse complement strand
TTGAGAAATGCAAACATGTAAGGGAAACTCTAAGGCGACTCAAATGAAGACTCCCCCAACTCACTCTTTGGAGAACGAAGGAGTGTCGGAGACTGAGGGTGCTTAATATGGTGAGATCTGGGAAAAATATTATAATTAATTTCAATTTAAAGAATGAATGAGAACTCCCCCTATATGTTTAAAGTTGGTAGAGGCCATTAGGTAATTCTCCCAACAGCTGGGTCAGTTTGATTTTCGGGACCAATTTAGGGCCCCGAAAATAGTACATTCGCAGAAGAACTGCAAATTATGGGAACCAACCAGGACTGATCTTCAACTTAGCGTTATTTACAACTTAATTTAGCTTTATTTTTAGGGTTTAAGAAAACTAACGCCAATTGGAATAAACAGTCACAAGTTGATTTTTTATATTATTATTATTATTATTATTATTATTATTATTATTATTATTATTATTATTATTATTATTATTATTATTATTATTATTATTATTATTAAGGCAAAAATTGTGGTACTGAAAAAATTTCCTACGATATTTGTATATGCATGCATTTTAACCCATACATATACATATATTAATTTTAAAAAATTAAATAAATATACAATGCTTAAATACAATAACTAATCTTACACCAGCTTGAATACGTGGGAAGCATGTGTAGGTGCTTGTGTATGTGTAGGTGTGTGTGTGTGTGTGTGGGGGGGTATTAAACAACATGACTACAAATTCAAATACAAGGTCTTACTTGCCCTATTTTCCAAAATATACTCAAATTTATTGGTCCAAAATGAGATGAACAAACTGAAATATAATCCAAAATTAAATTGACCTCATTCCAAAACTAAAAATAACCCAAAAATGAATTAACCCAAGATTAGAATAACCCAAGATTAGAACCTAAGAAACAGAAAAAAAACAAAGGAACAGAAAAAAAAACAAAGGAAAACCTACATCTTTAAATAAAATAACATGTATAATAGTTAATAATTAATACTAGTAAAATAATGAAACAACACATCAATTCTAGACATAATTATAAACAAAAATAATAGAAATGAAATAAAATAATAATAATATTAAAATAAAGTTTAAATAATTAAATTCTATAAATATAATATATAAGAATTTATAAATATCACCATTATTATAATAACTAATAAAAATAAGTTATAGTATAAAAGGATAATAATATCTATATTTAACCTACCCTCAATGTATTATAATTTATTCAGCTTTTGAGGACTTACTTCTGGAACATTAATAAACAATTTTAACTTTAACTTCTATGTTTGTAATAATGCAAAATAAAAAATAAATCCAAAATTAATATATATATATATATATATATATAGTACTATATATATATATATATAATATATATATATAAATAAAAAAAAAAAAAAAAATATAAAAAATATATATATATATATATATATATATATATATATATATATATAATATATATATATATTATAGATATATTATACTATATATATATATATATAATATATAGATATATATATATATAATTATAATATATATAAATAATATATATATAAATAGTTATATATATATATATAAATATATATATAATAATATTATATATATATATATATATATATTATAAGTATATATATATGTGTGTGTGTGTGTGTGTGTGTCCTTTGATATTATTATCCTTTTATACTATAACTTATTTTTATTAGTTATAATAATGGTGATATTTATAAATTCTTATATATTATATTTATAGAATTTAATTATTTAAACTTTATTATTTTAATATTATTATTATTTTATTTCATTTCTATTATTTTTGTTTATAATTATGTCTAGAATTGATGTGTTATTATTTCATTATTTTACTAGTATTAATTATTAACTATTATACATGTTATTTTATTTAAAGATGTAGGTTTTCCTTTGTTTTTTTTTCTGTTCCTTTGTTTATTTTTTCTGTTTCTTAGGTTCTAATCTTGGGTTATTCTAATCTGGGTTAATTCATTTTTGGGTTATTTTTAGTTTTGGAATGAGGTCAATTTAATTTTGGATCATATTTCAGTTTGTTCATCTCATATTGGACCAATAAATTTGAGTATATTTTGGAAAGTAGGGCAAGTAAGACCTTGTATTTGAATTTGTAGTCATGTTGCTTAATATCCCCACCCCCATATATATATATATATATATATATACTATATATATATATATATATATATATATATATATATATAATTATAGTATATTATATATATATATAATATATATATATATATATATATATTATATATATATGTGTGTGTGTGTGTGTCCTATAATTGTTTTTAAATAAGGGATTGCTGTGTATAACCGCAACACTCCCTTACATCGGAATCATGCAAAATCCCTTCTTCGTGAAACTAGAAACTCTTTTCTCCGTAGAATGTATAAAACATTTCTGATTCTTTTACCTCATAATTTTTATGGAATTTTATTACTTTTTTTCAGGCAATGTCAACT
>JABUQX010062557.1:2500-5000 GCA_015478945.1 Trachelipus rathkii | reverse complement strand
TTTCTTTCTACAGAAGAAATTTTCTTTGATATTATCCTAGAATAAAATAAAACTATTGATTTTAAAAAACTACAGTAAACCCCTTGAGCTTGTCGTCCGTATACTTCGGATATTTTCAAGGAATAATTTTATTTTTTACTATTTGAAATTTGAATAAAATAAAATATCGATAACTAATAACAAAAATAGATAAATTAAATTAATAAATTTAAAAGTTAGGAATGTTGACGTACATTAACTTTTTTGTTATTTAAAAATGTTTAAAAAATTGGACATTTCGTTATATTTTATATTTATCACTGGTTTATGTTTGCTTAAGACTAAACTTAAGATTAAACTTTGCTTAAGATTACTCGGGGCGCAATTCATAAAAATCATTTTTTCTTGTTATGATGGAGAAGCTTTCTTTTATTTTGTTATCGGCATTTTGATGCTGTTCTCCTTTGAAATGTTGAAATACTTTACTCGGCTTATACTGTACTTATGTTTCAACATTCTCATATTGATGGTATTATTATTATTATTATTATTATTATTATTATTATTATTATATTATTATTATATTTTTATGAATTATATCATTTATTATTTATTATTTTATTATTATTATTATTATTATTATTATTATTATTATTATTATTATTATTATTATTATTATTATTATTATTATTATTATTATTATAATTATTATGGGTAATTATTCAAAAACTGATTATTATTATTAATATAAATTATTATTAATATTATTATTTTTATTAGAATTATATTGTTTATTTTTATTATTTTTAGTATTATTATTATTATTATTATTATTATTATTATTATTAATTATTATTATTATTAATTATTATTAATATTATTAATATTATTAATATTATTAATATTTTTAATATTATTATTTTATTATTATTATTATTATTATTATTATTATTATTATTATTATTATTATTATTATTATTATTATTATTATTATTATTATTATTATTATTATTATTATTATTATTATTATAAATTATTATTATTATTATTATTATTATTATTATTATTATTATTATTATTATTATTAATTTTCAATTACTAATAATTCATTCAATCGCGAACTTTATTCAGATAGTGGAAAATTAAAGTTTACATTATTCAATTATAATGCAAGTATAAAAAGAACGTAATTTTAAAATCACTCAGGTTAAAATTTATAAATCAATAAAAATTTCAAAAAATATCCATTAAAATCTTATGCAACAAGTGTCAATTTCTCAAATATCTGAAAAGCGGCTACAAAACCCGTTTTCGTTTTTCAATTTGTGCTTATGAAACCTAAAAAAATCCTTGAGTTTGCGTTCATTTTCATTAAACTTAGCTCAAAATAAAAAAAAAAAAAAAAAAAAAAAAAAAAAAAAAAAAAAAAAAAACCGTTCTCCAAACGTAAAGAATTTCCTTAATTCTGTTATATAGAATAAAATTCTGTATAACATAGCAACCTTACAGAATTAAGGAAATTCCTTACGTTTGGTGAGAATTTTTTGACGATTTTGCGCTAAGTTTGACAAAAACGAACGCAAACTCAAACATTTTCTTACGTTTCGTAAGCGCAAATGCAAAAGCGAAAACGGATTAATTACAACATTGCATTTGTGACCTTTACCAAGTTCACAATTAGTAATGACAATAAAGATACTTTATTTATTATTATTAGTAGTAACAATAATAATTAAATCACTTCCCTAATTTTTAAGATTAATCTAACAATAATGGTGTTGATGAAAATAATAATAAAAATAAAAATAATTGTAATAGTCGAATAGTAAATAAAAAGGCATACAATAAGATCATAATAAAAATAATAATAATAATAATAATAATAATAATAATAATAATAATAATAATAATAATAATAATAATAATAATAATAATAATAATAATAATAATAATAATAATAATAATAATAATAATAATAATAATATAATAATAATAATAATAATAATAATAATAATAATAATAATAATATCCCTTAGAGTTGACTCTATTAAAGCTTTTTTTTGACGACTGTGAGAGGAAAAGGTCTGCAACAAAAGAATGTGGTGGTGAATTTTGAATAATAATAATAAATCAAATGGCTAAGTACTGTAGAATTTAATCATAATTCCTTCTATATTAAGCCTTGTTTTAGCATTGCAACATAGAACCGGGTTCCAAAATTGTCCTGTTTTCATACATTTATTGGTTTAAATTTTCCCGTGTACTATTTTACTCTGCCAGGCATTTTTGAAGTCAACTTGTATTTGCACTTGCACTGGTTGATGAAATAAGACAAGTAATTCTTTTTGGTTTAAATTTTTTTTTTTTTAAAGTTTGACCACTTTTTTTTCTTTTTAGATCATTCCTATCTGAATCATAGTATATTTTACAGAGCTTATACAACACTTCTATACATCCTGCAAAAATTTACCTCATTTAATAGCATTTGGTTTACTAAAATTATGCATATACTCGTATATAG
>JABUQX010062556.1:92500-94145 GCA_015478945.1 Trachelipus rathkii | reverse complement strand
ATATATATATTATTATATATTTATATATATATATCATATAATTATAGTAGCAGATTATATTATATATATATATATATAATTAATCTTATATATTATCCTATATACTCAATATATATACATCGTACTCATAACCTACTCATTTATCAGGTCATAAGTGACATCATGTACGAAGTGAGAAAAGGCAGCACCTACAGTTGCGGATTTGGAATCTCCAGAATTTTAGCGGATTTTTTTTTTTTTTTTTTTGCATTCATTTTAAAAGAATTGATTTTTTTTTTTTTATTTTATTTTTTTTTTTTCCATTTATTCGTCGGAAATATTTTAAAAAAAAAGTTTATTTTTCCTATTTAGGGGGCTCGAGGTATTACTTTAGTTAAAGTAATACAAAAGTGTAAAGGGAAGTTAAAAATTATTCTTTTTTTTTTTACAAAGGAATACAATAGGGTTAAATCGCGCTCTTAAGTTGCGCAGGAGTCTGCATATTACGGGTCTCCTCTCCCGGTGCGCTGACGGCGGGAGAAAGTCCCCCCTCTGTCCACGCTCTCGCGCCTCGCGCTCACGAACTGGGGTGCTGAAATATAAATTTTTTTCGCTAAGTATTACTATATTATTCTCGGACGTTTCAATTGCAAAAAAAAAAAACAATAAAGAAAAAAAATAAAATAAAAAAAAAACCTCTTAAAAGTTTTCCGCTGGATTTTCACGAATATATATTTTGTTTATATCTGTAAGGTGCTGCCTCTTCTCTCGAGTTCGGCTACATTGATTGTCAGCTTTAGACACTGACCTTATATTTATATTATTATTATTATTATTATTATTATTTTTTATTATTATTATTATTATTATTATTATTATTATTATTATTATTATTATTATTATTATTATTATTATTATTATTATTATTATATTATTTTATATTGTTAATAAATATTAAAATTAATAAATTTAATAAGTCGCCAATAATAGTCCTTCTATACATTGAATAGTGTCACAAAATAATGCGTAATAGAAATGCTTTTCTTTACAAAAAAAAATCGAATCTCTCAAAATCAAAAGCCTCACGCTTTTCATAGCCTAGCGTGAGTGAAAATAGTATGCAAAGGTGTCAAGAGTTTATAAAAATGACGAAAAATATCATGCCTGCGTCATCTTAGGAATTGGCCATATTATATATAATATATATTATATATATAATATATAATGTATATATATTATATAAATATATATATATATATTATATATATAATATATATATATATTATATATATATATATATATATATATATATATAATATATATTATATCATATATATATATATTATATAGTATATATAGTATATATTATTATATATTATATATATATATATACTATTAATTATAATATATATATATAAATAATATATATATATAATATATATATAATATTATATATATATATATATTATATTATATATATATATATTATAATATATATATATATATAATTATACTTATATATATATATGCTCAGTGTATTTATAATATCCTCACGCTCCCGCATTGATGATATATATATGGGCTATACGAATATTCACTGGTGGTGTAATACTGTAATATAGCTCGTCTTAGTTTGCATGACATGTTATAACCCAGTCTCTCGCTC
>JABUQX010062556.1:57500-62500 GCA_015478945.1 Trachelipus rathkii | reverse complement strand
ATAAGTCAAGGGATGCGCCTTTGAGAGGTCGAACAGAGCAAATTTTAAGAAAAAAATATATTATAGGTAATATAGATATATAATATTATAAGTATATATATAACTATTATATATATATTATATATATATATATATATATATTACTATATATATATATAAATATATATATATATAACTTATGGGTTGAGAGGATGGCTCAGTGTTCAAGTGGTAAAAAGCATCGGGTTAATTGTCTCATTCGCAGATGCGGATGGACCAATCCAGAGAAGCAAGTTATCTTCTTTACCTCTCCCATTATATGTTCTATGTTAGATTTTCATAAATTAATTTATTATATTTATTACATTACGCTTAGATTTCATACTTCAATTTAATATAGTGTGAATAAAGTATGAGAAAATATTAAATAAATATTTATCAAACGTACTCATATTATATACAAATTTACAGAGTAATGAAAAAAAAGCTATTAAGTGCGTTCGTGTTGATTATTTACTCGCAGATATTAAAGAGAATAGGTTTTTAATTAATTTTTATTTTTTTATTTTTTTTTTAATGAAGGGAACGATAATTGAATCTTTTTTTGTAATGACAGGTATGTTAAAATTTAAGCGTAGACGTATATTAATTGCTGATACTCATTATTTTACCTGGAATAGATTTTTTATGATTATTATATCAGATTGTACTCAATTATTTTTGTCTAAGGCCAAGTTCATCTAAAATTTAAGGGTCTCTCTACTCTCTCTTCTCTCTCATCTCTCCTCATCCTCGTCTCCTTCACTCCTTTCTCTCTCTCGATTTCTCTTTCTCTTTCTCTTCTCTTTCTATCTATCTCTCTCTCCTTCTTTCTCTTTTTCTTTCTCTCTTTTTTTTTTCATTTTCTCTCTCTTCTCTTACTCTTCGGAAGTTTTCACATGTAATTATCTTTCTTGTTAGTCTGTGTCATTCGATGTCTCCGGCTCTCACAATTCTCTTGTTAGTTCTCTGTCTCTCTCTCCTTTATCTTATGTATCTCTCTCCAACTCTTCATTCTTCTTTCTCTCTCTCTCACTCTTACTCTCTCTCCTCTTCTCTCTTTCTCTCTCTCCTCTCCTCTCTCTCTCTCTCTCTTCTCTCTCTCATTCTCTGCTCTCGTTTTCTTCTTCTCTCTCGTACTCAATCTCTCTTGTCTCACCTCGCTTGCGCGTCTTCCGCTCCTCTCTTCTCTCCTCTCTCTCTCCTCTCTCCTCTCTCTTTCTCTTCTCTATCTCTTTCTCTTTTTCTCTTCTCTTCTTTCTCTTTTTTCTTTCTTTACTTTCTTTCTTTCTTCTTCTTTCTTTCTTTCTTATCTTTTTCATTCACCAGTGTTTTCCTCTTGTTCCCTTTGGTCATCTCTATCCTCTTCCTTCTCTTCTTCTCTCTCTCTCTCCTCTCATACTCTCTCTCTCCTCTTCTATCTCTCTCCTCTCTCTCTCTCTCTTCTCTCATACTCTCTCTCTCTCATGCTCTCTCTCTCTCTCATCTCTCTCTCTCTCATTAAAATCGAAAAAGGAGAAAAAATCTTATATTCCGTGCGATTTAGTCGGAGCTTTGAAGATCGAACGTCATTTTAGGCATTAGGTTTCTCATTCAAATTCTAACATATATGCATCAGGACGAATTTGTTTATTAACAGCTTTTAATTTATGCCAAGGTTAATTATCATACCAGACAAAAAATAAAGCTCTCTCTCCTCATCACTCTCTTCTCTCTGTCTCTCTCTCTCTCTCTCTCTCTCTCTTCTCTCTCTCTCTCCTCTCTCTATTCTTCCGCACACACACTCTCTCTCACACACAACATTATTAAGTTATCTATATTATATATATATATATATATCTATATATTATAATATATATATATAAACAGTATATATATAAATATATTATTATATAATATAATATATATAATTAATATTATTAATATGATACCTCGTAACATTTCCCGTAGGATATTTATTTCCTGTACCCTAATCATTGGTATTAGAGCAAATTTAAATGAGTCTGAGTAATAGTATTTTTTTATACCCAATTTTAGTAATAGAATTACTTATTGCCAATAACCAAATTTTGGGTATACAAGAGAAGGATCAAGCTTAAATAAACATTAAATAAGATTACAGCATTGATAGATTCTAACAAACTTGAAGTTCCAGGATATGCCTATCGTCCATAAATATATAAATCTAATTATATAATATATATATATATATATATATATATATAAATATTATATATACTATATTATATATATATATATATACTATATATTATTTACCGTATTATTATTATATAATATATATTATATATATATAATATTAATATCTATAATATTTAATATTAATATATTAATTATTAATATACATATATATAGATATTATATATAGTATATAGTATATATATATAGTATAAATAATAGTACTATATATATATTATATATATAATATAATTAATATAATTATATAATATAATTATATACATTTATTATTATATATAGCTATAAGTATAATGTATAGTATATAATAATATTATATAATTTATTATTTATTATATATATATATATTAATATATATTATATATAGTAGTTATATTATTTATATATTAAATATATATATATTATATTATATATATATATATTATATATATACATATATATATATATATATATTCTAATATAATATATTTATATATATATATACTATATATATAATATATATATATATATATATATATATATATACTTATATATATATAGTATTATTATTATATATATCAGTATATTATATATATATATAATAATAATAATATAGTTATATAACTATATATATATTATATATATATATATATATATTAGTATATTTATATATATAATAATAACTATATAGAATGTTAATATCATTCTGTTTATAATCGGTATATATATATATATTATTATACATTATATATATATATATATATATATATTATTATATATATATAGATATATATTATAGACCTATTTAATATAGGGATTTCGCCATTGGTATGAAAGCGTGTTCTTCCCCATCCCCCTGACCATGAGTGAGTGAAAATGATTAAAATATTGCTTCATAGAATAAGCTCAGTAGCATTAAGATTTTATGAAATGGCTTGAGCGTGTATATATTATATTATATATATATATTTTATATATACTATATATATATATTATATTATTATTATTATAATAATATAAATATATATATTATTATATTATATATATATAGATATATACTTTTTAAATTTGGCAATGGCTACCTATGGAGTAATGTTATTGCTAGAATGGTAACAGCGGTACATATTTCATAAAAGATTCCCTAGCGACTGATTATATATTATATTATATAATATTATATAATATAAATATATTATATATATATAATATATTATATTATATATATATATATATATATATATATTAGGGATAATATATATTATATTATACTTATAAATATATAATATTATATATGAATGGTGTGCAGGGGAGGACTGGATTGTTGTATAAAAGTTTATATAGGAAGAAAGTTTACTTCGAGATCACTTGTTTTTGGACTCGTTTTTTTACTTTTTTTTTACACCTATTTCTAATATGTGTGTATGCTCAGTAGAGGCGCTTTGGTGTGAATGGTTGTGGTGTGTGTGTGTGTGTGGTGTGTGTGTGTGTGTAGTGTCTGTGTGTGAGTGAGTGTGGGGTGTGTGAAGAGAGAGATGATTTTATTACAGTTTTCTCAGTTGCAGATTTTACCTTATTGTCATTATATTTCGTGTTTGTGTGTCCTCGTGCGGAATTTTTTTTCACTTCTATATATATATATTATATATATATATATATATATATATATATATAATTATATATATTTAATAATATACTATATAGTATTTAAATACTATGATAATGGTTTGTTAGAATATATAATTAATAATAATAAATATAATATAATCAATAATATAATAATAATACTATAAATAATATAAATACTATATCATTGCTTTATTTATATTATTATTATTATATTTTTTTAATTATTCTTTGTAATTTTTTTTATTTATTATTGATTTATTATTTTTATTATTATTATTATATACTTATTATCTTTTTATTATTTTTCTTCACAATTAGTTATTTTTTTATTATTATGTTATTCTAAAGAATATTTATTAATATATTACTAGTCATTTATTATCATTGTAATCTTATTGAAAGTTAATGAATACTGTCTTTATTTAATTTTGAAACTTACAAAAATACAACAATTTTATAAAAAATTTCATATAAAATATAATTTTACTTATTTTTTTATTTTAACCTCTGGTTTGTTTACTTTTAATTAAATTCCTATTTGGAGTTTTGGAAAAATATTTTAAATGGAAAATAGTTTGTTTTTGTTTTTTTTTTTTTTATTTTTTTATGTTTAATTTTTGTATTTTATTATTTTGTAAGATTTTTTTGTCGATTGAATTGCTTGGATATTAAAATTGAAGTAACGATACTTTTAAATATAACTCTAGGGTTGGTCATGTCTATTTTTTTTATGTTCATGTTCACGTTTATGTTGTTCAAGTCTTTGTTCGTTTTTGTGTTAATGATCATGTTCATATTCATATTCATTCAAATATAATTATTTTTTTTTTTTTGATAGTGGATTGAACTTGCTTGTAATATGAATACCCTCGTCGAAACTGATTTGCATACAATCCAAAATATATTTTCTAATTCTGAAGTTAAATGAACGATAATATATATATATTATATATATAATATACTATTATATAATATATATATATATATATACTATATTATATATATATATATATATATTAATATATATAGATATATATATAAAGAAAAAGTATATGTTCTTGTATTGAAATTCAATTGTAGAAAAATTATTTATTTTTATGATGAATATAAATCTATCTGCAAACAAATTCAAAAACATTTTCATGACAAAACGCCATTTACTG
>JABUQX010062556.1:50000-52500 GCA_015478945.1 Trachelipus rathkii | reverse complement strand
GGAGCAGAATTGAAATGAGCTGGAAGAATGGGGCAAAATGAGTCATCGGGCATATGAGAGTGAATAGAGTTGGATGCAGGTGAGAAGATCATTAATGAAAAGTAGGGAAAGAAGAGTAGGAGATATGACAGAACCCTGAGGAACACCACTATTGACAGAAAAAGGAAGAAGCAAAGCCTGCCCTATCAACAATGTAGCCGATATTGGAGCGATTTGAAAGAAAAACTAGACATAAGTAAGCAAAGAGAAGGAGGAAATCCAAAGGAGGGAAGAGAGCAGTGACGCGTGCCATACCCGGTCAAATGCTTCGGATATGCCTGGCGCCACCGCGCAAGTCTCCCGTAGTTAAGGGCGGAAACCATAAATCGGTTAAATAGGAAAGTATATCACCAGTAGACCTCGAACGCCGAAAGCCGTACTGGCGATCGGAAAGAAGAGAATGAGATTCCCAGATGGTCTAAGAAGTGAGAGTTAAGAAGGGTTTCAAAGATCTTAGATAGAACACAGGTGAGAGCTATAGGGCGATAAAGCCAGGAAGGATCAGAGCGGTTTCTTTTTTCGGAAAGAGGTTGGACATGTGCGTGCTTCCAACACTGAGAAAGTGTTAAAGTACTGAGACATAGAGAAGGTTGGAACGAGGGGGAGGCCAGCTCGAAAGGTCACCCCCAGTCACTCGGGAGTGAATGCCATCATCCGGGCCACCCGCCTCCTAACGTCGTTTGTAGATCTCAGGAGCCCATGCACCCTAAACCAAATGTAATCACAGGCAAAGACAGGACACCTGAGAGGGAGGTGGAATGCCAGAATCGTCCAGGGTTGGAGTTAGAGGAAAATAGGGAGGCCGAAGAGATTGGCCTTTCAGTTGGAGAGTTAGCAAACAGAGCCATCAGATCGAATAAGAGAGGAAAGGCAGACGCAGAAGTTGTTAGAGATGTTTGGCAAGAGGCCAGAAAGATTTTCAGTAGAGAACTAAGGAGGTTAGCACACTTTCGTTTGATGAAAGTCTGCTTTAGCTCGTCGAAGCATCCCTGCAACGATTTCTAGCTGAATGAAAATTAGCGAGAGTGATAGAGAACGAGAATTTTTTCACCCCCGATAGGCACTGTCTCTAGCCTGAATGACCAGCGAGAACAGTAACGATCGAACCATGGATTATGAGGGGAGAGAAAGATTTAGTCGAAGAAGGAATGAACCTGCTCATCCTGTCAACGATTACAGCCTCCCACCTTAGTGGCAGCCGAAGCGTCATCGGAGTCAAAGCAGTCATTCCAATTGGCGCCAGCGTAGCGACGCGCGCCCCCAATCACCCGATCACGTGCCAGAAAACGCATAGGGGCAGGATGGAGCTGTTGAGAGAAAGTAAAATTCAGAGATATAAGGTTGTGGTCAGATTAACCAATAGGAGCGAAGAGTGGTGTATTTGTAGAGAGAAGGACTAGTGGTGAAACATAGGTCAAGTGTCAAATTGGTTAGGACGATCCGGAATGTGTGTGGTTCTTTTGATTAGTTGCTCCAGATCATTGAGAATGCTGAATTCGGCCTCTCCTCTACCCTAAATCAGTATGAGAGACCCCAACCATTCAGTGTTGTGTACATTGAAACTCCTAAATAGAGGACCTCAGCATGGATGAGAAGATATAATAGTCTCGTGAGAGGTAGTAAGATATTCTAAAGAAAGAGGAAATCTGTTCTATTGGGAGAACAGTAGCAGAAGCACAAGATTATTGTAGAAGAGAAGAAAGATTTTTGAGCCACAGAGCATCGAAGTTAGAGATTCACGAGACGTGTTACGGGAGTATTAATGTTTAGGTACACACTCCACCCTTCAGACGGAAATTATGAAATAAGTTATAGTTGGAAACATTAAACGAGTTAGAGGATGAATTCTTAGCCATCTGAGTCTCAGACAAGAGCAAAAGGTTAGGAATAGAGTTAGTGAGGTGATATATATATATATATATATATATATATATATATATATATATTATATATATAGTAGTATTTTATATATATATATATATATATATATATATATATATATATATATATATATATATGTATAGTAGATATAGTATATATTATATATATATATATATTGTGTCGATAGTTCGTTGACAGGGACTTTTGGCCAGTGGATTCTGTTAGAAAACTTATTTATCTTATAGGGAATTTCGCAAGTAATCACGTCTATAGCAAGTGTAGCTTCAGTCAAAACGCACAGGACATTGAATTTATCAGCGAAAATGATTCGAATCCCAGTGTAATCAAATATGAGTTGAAAGGTTTGCGGGGTGCGTGCCATTGTAGGAATGTTCTTTGTATGTATTAGTTATTTTTCTGTATCCGTTTAGGTGACTGAGGGAAATTTGGAACACGACTCTCTAACATGCTTACAAAACACGCTACCGCTGAGGCAATGCTATATACCATATATATATATATATATATATATATATATATATAACAAAAGAAAGAGTATATATATATATATATATATATA
>JABUQX010062556.1:5000-42500 GCA_015478945.1 Trachelipus rathkii | reverse complement strand
GAAGAATACTAGGAACCGGGAATTAAGAAATACATAGAAATTGCAATAACCTGCAATCATATTCATAGTAATAAAATACCCCATCTTCTAGGATCCAGGATCGAATCCCAGCATGGTGAAAATACATCAATGGTATTTTATTACTATGAATATGATTGCAGGTTATTGCAATATATATATATATATTATAGTATAATTGATAATAAGAAAATTTAATATATATATATATATATAATATATATAGTATATACATATATATATATTATAATATATATATATTATATATATATTATATAATATATATATATAGATAATATTAGATTTCTTTCTTTGCTTCTTCACCTCCTCTTGCCCCCAAGATGGGGGTAGGTGCTGTACAAGCATCGGAAAAGAAAAGCAGTAGGAGAACATGACAAACGTCGAAAAGAAAGCCCAGCCTACCGCCCCTCTATACCTAATAGTGAGAGCTCGTTGCAGTCAGAAAATTCCACCCTAGAGCATCATGGACCGCGACGGACCCTCACTATGTAAATCCTTCAATGTAAGGGTTCATCCCCTGGCCCAGGTGGGCCAACAACCATGCCCCCATACAAAACCCACCATTCTCTCTCCTATCTAGCACCTTTTTCTCGCCTCTGCCAAACTCAACATTTCTCTTCCTTCAGACATTCGATCCACCCGACTCATCCACTTCTCTTCGGTTCTCCCAGCCGGTCGTTCCCAACACACTCACCACATACATTCCGCTTAACCAACCTACTATCATTCTCCTTTCCACATGACCAAACCAGCTCAACATACTTTCATTTATTCTCTCATTACCCCTTTCTTCATACCACACCACTCTCTAATACGTTCATTCTCTCTTTATCATTTCTTCTCACACCTAGCACACCCCTAGATTGATCCATCTAACCACATTTGAAACTTTAGATCTGATTACTTCTTATTCCAGACACATTAGCTCACGTACCATACAATAAACCAGGTAACAAACATACCCTCTGAAGACCCTAGCACACTCAAGACTTATTAGTCCTTTGCTTTCACCAACGATTTAATTACACCAGCACCTTCCTGCCATTCCACAACTTTCCTTACTACACTTTGCATTATCCGTTCCCCTTTCATCCAACATAATACCCTAAATATTATAAACTCAGACACTTGTTCTAGCTGCTCACATCTAACATAACTTCACACTGAGAGTGTCCTCACTTCACAACCATAACCTTTTACTCTTATCTACGTTTACTCTCAAGCCCCTCCTTTCACACACCCTGCCAAATCTCTTCTATCAATCCTCTCAAACTCTCTTCAGATTCGCCCACACAAAACCAAGTCATCCGCCTATAATAGGTAGGGCACCTCCAACTCAACTCCATTCTCCACCATTCTGAACACCATTTCCTGCCAATCCCACTTCAATTCTTTTCATAACCCCATCATATACAAATTGAATAACCAAGGAGAGATAAACAAAACCCTGCCTTACTCCGCTATTAATCTTAAACCAATCACCATTGACACCATTATTCTACACACGCTTCACTATCTCATAACATACTTTTGATTTCCATTCAAAAGCCTACCACCCAACACCATATATCACTAACAACCTTGCCATACGCTTCCCTATTACCTCTATCATACGCCTGTTGCAAAATCATAAAAACCTAAATACATTTATTCTTCTTCTCCCCTTCATTTCTCAATCATTGTTCAATGTAAAAGATTTTATCCACACATTCCTCTACCACTCCTAAACGCACCTTTTCTCACCAATCAGTCCCAGTCACTCGACGCACTATTTCGACCAAAATACCAGCATATTACCTTCCCTACAACACTTCAATAAACTTATCCCCTATATTCTACAGTTCCCCTTTCTCCCTTACCCTTAATACAAGCGTTACTATTACGCCTCCTCCAATCCTGGGAACTAGTAACCCTCCATAAACGCTTTTGCTCACAACTTCTTCTATATATCTCAATTCAATCACCATTCTCGTCCTCCGCTCTTGCATTTTCATCCTTGTAATTTTTCTATACCTGCATTTATCTCATTTATCTTATCAAACTTGTTCTCTACACCTATCCCATACCTGCCCTATTCCTTACTAACTTAACCTCATCCCCCAAAAATCCTATTCCTCTGCACCATCAAAACCGGCACACATTCCACTAACACCTTTCACATATTACTGATTTAATATTGATAGTAGCGAGATTTTCGAAGTGTTCTTTATTCACTACTCATCCCTACTTCCTATATTCTATACATAGTTTAACAATAAACACCATAATCCCTATTTCATTATTTCTAAGCAGATTCCCATTAGTTCTCATTACATACCTTTCGCGCTTATTACTTCCAGTAAGAGCTTCCTAATTTACCTTATTTATGTCTCATTAGCATACCTCGCTATTCCAAAACTGTTCACTTTATACCTCTTGTTTCTCTACGTATACACCTGTTGAAGTATCTCTTTTTTTTTCATCTCTTATATATATATTATAAAATTCCATGATTCTTTACTATTATGAATCTTCTACATTTTTACTATTATTATAACAAAGTCAACTCCACGCTTATTCTTTTTACCTTTTAATACCGCTTTATCATCACTTATACTTCAAGTACTGTGTGTTCGAGAATTATGATTTAATCCAATTACAACTCATCTTAGCGCAACATAACATTTAAGCACTCTAATCCACACGAACACTTCTATTGCATTATACGCTAAAAACCTAATTGACAATGCTCCTATTATATCTCACTATTGTCTTCTCCCGCATCTTCAGCTACCTTCCCGCCAAAAGAGTTTTTACACGAACCATTGTCACTATCTCAGCCGTCTTGAAAAATCTCTCGTCGTAGGACAGAGAAAACTGGCTCACTACTTTACACCCACCAGATATCACAGTAGGTCCCATAGAGATCCATATCTTGGCACAACTTAATCATACTCTACTCATATAATATTACCTCTTATTTCCCTGCGTAGGCAACTATACATCTCTCGCATTCCCATTCGCATATCCTCAAAAACGAGCATTTCTATAACTAATTAAGCAAGGGAAAAAAAAGATCTAGGAGACTTATTGATGTAGTCCAAATCAAACTTCCGCTCCTCAAAATCTCCTAAACTGATTTTATTATATGCGAAAAATATGTATCTTTCCCAACAATTTCTCACTCTCTACACCATTCATTTACTCAATATCTTTCATTGCGTTCTTCTCCATACCACTCACCTAATTAACACCACAATACTTAGGTTATATTATACATTATGATACTTACTTAGTGTTTAAAGATAAGTATACTATACACTAACATACCTCTCTATCTCACAGTAAATACAATCTAACCTTCCTACTCAATTCTCATATTATACTTCCCGCCACCCAAATACCATAACCCGTTATATATACCATCCCTTTTATTGATTTAACCTACATATCCATACCATTCAGGTCCCCAAATTATATATTTACAATTACTTGAAGCTACCTATTCACTCACTAATTACCAGAACATCATTTAAAGTATTATATCACAAAATAAATTCGTACTTACTCTTCACGTTATTACCTCAGTATAAGACCCATTACGTCACAACCACATACATATACCTATGACCCCTTTTCAAACTTTTAAATTTAACCCATCCTAGAATCTAGGACTCACCACAGATATATCTCAAAAGTCTACCATAGCTTATATATAACCACAAGGTCACTCATCAAAATTTATGCTATATCCATTCTTCTCTCCCTCTTTCATTCTCTTCCACACCAGCGCACACATTTTATAATCATCAATCCATACTTAATTATTACACTATATTTTCCTTCATATTTCATGTATTTCAGTCACTAGCTAGATTGCAAAATCAATTGCCCTATATCTAATAAATATATCACATCACTATCTCGTCGCTCTTCTCTACTCAACATTTATTCCCTGCACATTTCCATGTATAACCCATACGATTCAATACAATTTTCGCCGAATAAGTTAGAAGTATCGTTTACTGGTACTTAGATTCAACGATCCTTCTATCCTGAGGTCCTTTAGCATAGCATTCCTGGCAAGAAATAGTATATGGTTTAGTAGTCAGCCTAATAACCTAACTACACCGACCCTCTTAAGTCGACGTGTATACTTATCGATCAACGCAGTCAATACGAATGTGCGGAAATTCTTTCTACCTCGCCTACATGAGATATATATGAGTAGTAGGAGGTACATGTTTTAATAGGTAGTTATCTTAGTATAGTGGGTGTATATGTACTATATAATCATGATTATATATAATATATGATATATGTAGATATATAATAATAGGTTGTTAGTATAATACTGTAATTATATAGTTAGCTGGAGTGATAGTGTGTGTAGATTATATAGAGATATATAATGAATATCGCAAAAGATAAATGAGCGCACCAATTTGTAAATAAATAAATGTAGGATTACGGTAATATATATTCATACGGTTTATCGAGTTATGCGTGATTGATACTCTATTACTCCCTTCATAGTGAATTAGAGTATATATATATATTATATAATAGCAACAAGAACGAATTCGTCCGTACTAGAAGACACTTGAATTATCGTTAAGACACTATTTAATTAAATTAAATCAATCACATTAAACACACTGTTAAGTAAACATATAGTCTACAAAGAGCAAAGTAGTCGCACTTATATATTCGCTTTATGCAAGATGCGCAACTGTCGTTCAAATTGAAATAACGTTATATATAGGTATGGTAATCGTACCTTACCATATAGGTCATTTAGGTTAGGAGGTGAGTAAGTAACCCATTAGACCCTTAGGCTATAAAAGTAGTTTACCTTACGAGAACTACTACTTTTATCGAAAAAAAGATTAGTTTCGATTCGCCACTCCAGATTATATAATGTATCTGCTCCTACTGTTGCACCCTTTTACTGGTGGCTAGAGGGCTGAAACCACATTTATCTTATAAACCTTTTTGCTATTTTCATGAATGAATGGTGATAATGTTTTAAATCAGGCTCATCAGATCATCACTATATACTTTAGCAGGCCTTAGCGCGATGAGGAAATTGGTGCGAATACTGGATTTTTAATATATATATTAATATATAGTATATATATTATATATATATAATATAATAATATTATATAATATATATATATAGTATATATATATATAAGAATATATTATTATATAATATATATATTATATATATATATATAATTAATATATATATATATATATATATATATTATTATATATATAAAATATATATAGATATATTATATACTTGTATATAATTAATTAGAGTAATTATGTTACATCTCCATAAGTAGTATGATAAATTATATTTTGGGTTTTTTACCCTTGCCAATTCTGAGTTGTATTATGCAGTGCGTTATCTATTGTACTTTGTGATGTGTGTCAGTGTGTAGTATCCTTTCGATAATAATCATATTGTTATTTTATACGATTAGTCCAGTTTATTTGACCCTAGACCATACTCATATATATTATTAATATTAATATATTAATTAAATAGATATATATATATATATAATATTGATATATATAATATAATATATCTTATATCTATATATATATAAATTATGGTATAATATATATAATATATATTAGTATTTATTAATATATATATATATTATATATATATACGATATCCTATTTCTATATGTATATTGAATATGAAACACAATAATAAATATTAGTTTTATATTTATTGTATTATTCTTTTATTAATTTATTATTATATTATTATATTATTAATATATTTAATTATTATTTAATTATTTTAATTATTATTATTATTATTAAATTATATATATATATATATATATTATTATAATTATAAATTATTATTATTATATTTAATGATTATTATGAATATTATTATTTAATTAATTATCAGATTTAATTTATATCTATTTATATATATGTTACATTTCATTATAATTATGTATTAATTATTTAATTATTATTTATAGTATTATATAATTATGATAGTAATTATTATATGAAACGATAAACAGATGTATATTTTTATCTGTAAACTCATTTGATATTCATGAGATTGAACTTTATCAAAGGGGATCCTCAAAGGTATCTGGTTTTGATGCTCAGTCAGAATAATGAATGTCAATATTTATCTTGACATAATTGTCTGCATTAGGTAATGAGGTTTCATCCAAAGTGCATAGAAGTAGACGAGATTGCAGAACTTTAATTTCAATTATATTTATAAATAGGTTTAAAATTTGGTTTAATACCAAATTAAAGTTTCACTTTATTTGAGTTATACTACTCACCTATCAAGGTATAAAATTTTATTTCTTAGACATAATTATTATTAAGACCACATTTATGCTTGTATGCTTCTTTTCAATACAAAATCTTTGTTTTGTTAAAATATCATTGAATTTCTTGAATGGCTTAGTCATATATTCTTCATAAAGTTGTGATCGTATTGAGGATCTCGTATGAGAGAACAACTTGAAGGTCATTCACTCTTGATGACGTTAAATTTCATCAGATAAGAGAGTGACCGGAAATGTGTTCTGAACATGAAGGTCTTATCTTTCTGTGTGATAGAAATCTAATCAATTGTAATAATTACAACGAGGAGACAAATTTGATATTCCACTACAATCTCTTCTCCTTTAATAAAGGAGAGCAATTGCTACGATATGACTACCCTTTTTGAAATAATCGTCAATGTAAATTTACAATCTTAAGTTATGTATCTTTATCTTTATGTATCTAAAATTTTATTGTCCCAGGTGATTTTTATTTATTTTAATTATTTTTTTAAATGTAATGTCTTATATTTTATTTACAGAAAAAAAAATTTGCCAAATAAAAGACTTTAAGGAGACTTGCGCAGCCTAACACCGTACTTATATATCTTAGTAAAGTTAATTTTTCTTTCTCGATATTTTTCATTATAATGACCTCTTATCAGGAACACTCCGTTAAATTGTGTAATGTCGAGAAAGGACTTTATAGTTTGAATTATTGCATTTATATTATTCTATAGGCGACATATATTAGTGGACTGTGCAGTCACTCGAGAGTGAGTCTATATTCTCAAAAAATTGCAGTCACGAGTAATAGTGCGTATCTTCTTTCCCAAGAGAATCTTTCTCGCTTAGTGAAACATGAGGGAGTAGCGCTCCAGGAATAGTTAGACCTCCTTACAATGTGTCCTTACCGTTACCTCGTCATTGATCCGCGGGGACCAGCGTGGTTGTTCGGGGCGTTTGTGCGTTTAGGCAATGTGGATTGCGATGATTGAGCGTTCTTGCTGGATTGTTTTCTATAAGTTAAGTATGCAGTGTAATTATATAGAGTTTGCTCATGGTGATCAGTAGTGAGACAAGAGAATGCTCTACCTCACTGCCTAAATGCGATGATGAGATGTTAGCGCTGTAATACGTCCAAAATTTTTAATTAATCTACAATATTCGTTCTCAAAGTATTGGAAAAATGCTCAACTATCATATATACCAGACTTTCATAGTAGGCAGCTAGATACTCAGAGGTAATTTGAGTAATTGTTGTCAGTTAATATTATTATTTTCTTATGTTTCTCATCCTCTGGTAGTGTATATGTTTAGCCGATTACGTTTTCGATGAATTCGTGTCTCTAGAGCAAGAGGTAAATAAAATTATTTGGACAATATCTTATAGTGTAATAATAATTTTATGATGTTAAGAATATTTGTATAATATTAATCATATATAATTTTTAGATACTCATATGCATTTATTATTAAGGAAATCCCTAAAATTAATGATATTTTAAACGGTTATAATATATATGCTTGTACTCCTAGAACTGCTATTTATAGTGGCGTCTACCTTCTAGTGTTATTAATATATATTTAATTAGATTATCGAAAAAAAACTAGTATAAAACCAGATAATAACGATATTGTTAGAACAGATTGCCAGAGTTGAGATTGTAACAACTATAGTCTCGCAAGAAAATTAGTTACCAGTATCCTATGTTGCTCATTCATTTGTATTCACCAATAACTTAATACATATCCTCTCTTCAAGAAAAAGACATCAATAAATATTCGCTACTCTCTAATTTACTTTCTATCTCATAACAACTTGACTCCTATGGAAAGTGTGGATACATCTTTTCGCGCTATGGTGATCAACAATGATTATATATTACTCGAATGAAATTTTTTGATGTAAGTTATTTATAATATGTAGTCTTATCATTTATTGGTGAGTGAAAATTTCCTTCTTTATTTATATATAAATATATATATAATGATATAATTATATATATATATATATATATATTAATATATAATTATATTATATATATAGTAATTATTAATAATATATATATTATTAATTATCATAATATATATTGCTATATATATATCTCTCAATATATATGTCTTAGCTAAAAAGCAAGGCGACATTAAAACGCAACTAAACTGGAATGGTATAAATGATAATTATTCTTGATTTAAAATGTTATATAATTTTATAGTATATTTTATATAAATACATAGCTAGATATAAAATTATTTATTTATTTAATATATATATATACTATTATTATTATATATATATATTATATATATATTATATATATATAGTATATATATATAATATTTTAATATTATATTAATACTATATATAATATAAATTTATATATATTATAATATATATAAATATATTTAATTGATTATAATGATAATATATATAATATAAATATATAATATATATATAGATATATAATATATATATATATATATTTATTAATAATATAGTAATTATTATATATATATAATATATATATATATTATTAATATTATATTAATATATATTAATATATATAATTATATATATAAATATAATATTATTAATATATATATATAATATATATATTATATATGATATATTATAATATATATATATATATATAATAATAATATATATATGATATAATAGTATGATATTTTAATATATAATATGATAGATATAATATATATTAATAATAATATATAATATATATATGATATATATATATATAATATTATATATAATAGTAATAATGATAATAATTACCAGATTATATATATATATATATATATAATATATATATTATTAAGTATATATATTATTATCAAATATAATTATATATAATATAATTATATATAGTATATAATATTTATAGTATAATTATTATATATATATATATATAGATAATATATAAGATTAATAATAAATATATATAATATATAATATATATCAAATTTATGATAATAAATTTACTAGATGAATTCTGAACATATAGAATATTTTTTATATTAGTGATATTAACACTCATAGCGTGATGAGTCAGGTCGAGCCTGACCTCAAAAAAACACGTATTATCCGCTGAATATCATACTATATATATATATAATATATATATATTAATATAATATATATTATATAATATATACTATATATATATAATATATATATATATATTATATTAAATAAATATATATATAATATATTTATATATATATATGATAAATATAATATATCATATATAATAATATATATAATATAGTTTATAATTATTATATATTATAGGTATAACTGAATGTGTAAGATTTCTGTAATATAACTTATTTTAATTAACTCTCATAATTATATCACAATTATTATAATTGATTTTAATATCGTGCCTTAAAAAAAGTAAGGCTGCCTTATAAAACTGATATACTGCAATATACGAAGTATTCGTTTGTACTTGATGTATTAAGTAAAATATTTACCCGTGAATATAATTATCTTTTTGAAGGTTCAAACGACCTTCTCGATTGGCATGTTTATGGCGTATATATTTAGTGTGTAGTGTAGGGTAGAGGGTTGGAATGAAGAACGTAAGAGAAAATAAATCTATATGAGTAACTATAGAAAATGTTAAAGTATATAGGATATAAATATTAAAATAGGGTAATATAATAAATATATGTGATATATTTTAAAAATATATCAGTAATAATAAAAAATAAGAAGAAGAATAAGTACCAAGTGTATTAATATATATATATGATATATATATATAATATATATCAATCATATATATATATGATATAAGTATAAAGAAAGAATATAGATATATATATATAAGTATAATTATAATTCATAATTGAAATGGAGAAGAACCCTTTAAAATCCAAATTATAAACCTTTTAAATAGTGCATAATATCGAGTGTAATAAAAGTATTAGAACCTAGATTTATAATATAGTGCCCATGATCGGAGGAAAGAAAAAAGATGTAAATGTTATGAGCTAATCAAGCTTTGTATTGGGATTTTCATATACAGGATAAAAGGCAATATAGGATAAAATGAAGAAATGTGTAAAGAAAAGTATGCAAAAGAATATATGAGAATAGATATGTTAGCAAAGCTTACTATATATAATTAGAAATATCTTGCCATTAAAAGTTAATTCTCAAAAGATGTACATCAGTGAAAATTTACTTTGTTTGTTATAGAGTAATTATGCTCGAAAATTTTTTTTCTTAATGAAATTATTAATTAAATCTATTCTCTAATATTCACCTAAATTGAAATAAACTTTAAATCTAATAAATAAATAATTTTGAAAAAATTTAGCTGAGAGATATTAAAAACAGAACATCGGGCAACAAAAAATGAGAAAAAATTACATTTATTATAATAAAAAAAAAGAAGAAAAGTTATTCTTAAATAAATAAAATAAATTGTATTTTATTTTTTAAAAAAAGTGGTATCTATATTTATGAAAAGTTAAGGATATCTTAGGGAGTATACAATTTATTTTGTTTAAGTAGATACTGACATCATTCAACAGCACAATATTATCATTCATTTTTAAAGTAATAGATTTAAAGCTAACACTTATAAGCCATATAGTTGTATAACAATTAATGTATAAATTATTTAATATTATTTAATGTCATTAGCTCAGAATATTTATTTTTTTCACTGGAGAGAGTAGAATTAAACTCTCATTATTTATTACTTTTCCTCTGAGTATTTTTATATAAAAAAAGCTGGATCTATACTATTATCTAGATGAAGTTAAGGAGTTAATTTATCAGGACGTATATTGTATTCTAAGGGGTCGAATAGTTTATTCTTGTTGATCTTGTTGCATTATCTTGAGAAAAATAACAATTACAAATAATAATAATAATAATAATAATAATAATAATAATAATAATAATAATAATAATAATAATAATAATAATAATAATAATAATAATAATAATAATAATAATAATAATAATAATAATAAAAGAAGAAGAAGAAGAAGAAGAAGAAGAAGAAGAAGAAGAAGAAGAAGAAGAAGAAGAAGAAGAAGAAGAAGAAGAAGAAGAAGAAGAAGAAGAAGAAGAAGAAGAAGAAGAAGAAGAAGAAGAAGAGTTTGTTGCTGTTGGTGCTGTAGTTGGCAGCTCTTCTTTCTCTTTCCATTGCCCTTTTTATTCCAAGTAAACAAACAAAGAGTTGAAAAGACAAGCAAAAATTTTAAAGTTAAGCTTTCCTCCCGAGGGTGAAATGGCATCCGTTGAGGTCACGTCAGGTCAAATAGAATTATTCCGTACTAAGAGCAAAATTTCTAACTGTTTCTGTGGGGGTGAGAATGCTGATACGTAATTTTTGTGTACATATAATGAAAGGGTTATGTATAAAAAGAAACTTGTTTAAATCTGGAAATATATATATTTATTTGTTTTATTGGTGGAAAGAGGTCAGATGCTTGAAACGGAATTCACCAGATTTGGGGGGAGAAGCCATATTAATAATGTTCAATTTACGTTGAAGTGGTTAGAGCATCCGGTTATTGTTAACTCTGCGACGCGGAGTCCAATGTTCGAATCCCGCTGATGGAGAGTAAAATCTCCTTTGACTCATTCATTTAAAATGAATATATATTATTATATATTTAATATATATTACATGAACGGCGTTTGTAAGTTTGTATGTCAGAAGAAGTGCAGAAAATAAAAAGAAAGGATTATATTTAAGAACGACTATAGCTATCAAGTATAAGATGCAGACATTCATGTTTAAATTTCTTAAACCTTTTCCTGAAAAAAAAAATAATCCACAATCCTTTTTTTTTAATTAAATTAAGGGGGAAATGAATTGTTTGGGGAAATAATTTGATAACCCCAAAGAACCCCCCTTTTTCTGAACATAATTCATTTTCTAAGCTCTCTTAATCATCATCTTGTCTTTTTTTTTTTTAAATGGTGGTGTGTGGGAAGCGAGCTCTTGTGTTGCACACTCATCCAATTATATTAATTACCCTCCATTTGTTTGTAAAACCCAAAATATTGTGCCTAAACCAAAATATTAATAAAAATAAAAAATATTACTGCTTAAATTAAATTATTTTATTTATATTTACTAAATTTATTATCTATATTTATTTATATAGATATTTTTTTTTCTAATATTATTTTCTATGGTGAATTTGGTAATATTAATTTAACGAATCCTTTCTCGATGTTTATATCAAAGTAAGGTTATAGTATATTGCTTTTCTCGTGCTATAATTAGAATAACCTGAGACACTAGAGATAGTGCTACTTATTAGATAGATATAGTTAATTAGAATATTTAATATATATATATATATTAATAGATATATAATTTATATATATATTAATATAGATCTATAATATATAATATATATATATTTATAATATATATATTATATAGTATTATATATTATATATATTATTATAATATATAATATATATATAATATATTATTATTATATATTATTATATATTTAATTAATATATATAGATTAATTAATATATATATATATATTATAATATTATTATAATAATTATATATATTGTATTAATGATACTCATTAATCGTGTAAAGTTTTTATTATATTATTATTCTAGATAATAATATTTATATAATGATCCGATTCTCGGTAACATCGATGTAATAAAATACGGTGATGGTAGGTGATAATATTAAACTCAAAGCTACCTTTATTTTGAAGTTCGTTAGAGTAAGAGAACTCAGCTGGTTTATGTTTTTACTCCTTTTATCGTAACCTTAAGATAATAAAAAAAAATAAAAAAAAGGTTATTTTTTTCTCATTATTATCTCGTGAGGTAATTCACCTTCCGCCTCTCCGAAAACTCTATATTATATATGAATTCACTCGGAAATATAAAGTATATATGAGATATTTCATATTAAACACCAAACAAACAAACAAGTTCTTTTGCCCTTTCGTATTGATCTTCATCCTCTTCTTCCTCTTCATCATTCCTCTTCCCCCCCTACGGTAATAGTTTTACATTTTATCCTCGAACAATATAAAAATTTGCATCTTCTTTATTATTTCTTCTCGGGGAAGGTGAAGGGAGGGAGTAGTAGACCTTACCGTTCTTGAAGTTTTCTCAAATAACACCTTTTGCGTAATATATATATATATATATATATAATATATATTATTAAAATATACATATTATAATAGTAGATATGTAATATAAAATATATGCTCATATAATATAAAGTAGACCTATATATATATATAAAATATTATATATTATATATATATATTAATTATAGATATATAATATTATAAATATATATATATATATTTATATAAATCACCAATTGATAAATATTATTAATAATATTAAATATTATTAAATAGGTGTAATAAGGAATATATATATATTATATATATATATAATATATAATATATAATAATATAATATATATATATATATATATATATATATATAATTATAATATTATAAGAATATATATATATTATTTAATTATATATATATATATATATTTATCTAATATATATATATAAAAAATAAAACTTAAAATATAAATAGTATATAAGATAAAATAAGCACGAGAGTATATAATATTAAATATATAGATTATATATATATATAATAGAGTACTATTGAATATAGAGAGAATAATAGTATATAAAAAAGATATAGAGTATAAGATGATAGAATGAATGTAATAAAGAAGAGATAGAATATGTAGTATATATATATTATATATAGTATGTATATATATTCAGTGCGCTCGTGAGAGTCAAATTCTTAGTAGCAAAGACAATATAGAAAGATATAGATAGTAATAATAGAGAGAGAGTATATAATATGATGTTATAAGAAGAGAGTAAAGATGATATAAAGTAATATAGAATATAAAATATAGAGAAGTAGTAAGTATATAGATATTAATGCAGTATAAATTTTATAGATAGGAAATATATAGATAGGATAGATAGATATATATATATTTACTTATAAATTAATTACTTACTTGCATTCTCTGTAACATTTTATAAAGTATAACAGTGTTATTAAGTATAGCTACCAATATATGTTTATATATATATTAAAAATATACATATAGTATTAATAATTAGTATATTATATTATAATATCTATATTTATAATTATTAGTAATATAAATTTTTTTGCTATACAAAATCGATATTTTTATATTTATAATTTAATATATAATTATTATATATTTAAGATTACATGGTGAATAATAATTGAGTTATTATTATGTAGTAACCCAAAATAGAATATGTTTGTAACAAAATATAATATTCGTATACCTTTGACGAAAAAGCAAGATTAGTAATAATAATAAAATGTTTTCTTTATATTAAATAAATACTCATATAAAAAATATAATATATATAAATATAATAATAAATAATATATATTTATTACTTACATTTAGCGAACAAGTAATTGTTAAGAGAATGAATGTATGCAAATATTTAGTAAGATTTTGTAGGGTCAAGAGACTCTTCTAACCTTCTAAAAAATTACTCATTTAAAAGAAGCTATAAATCGAATACGATTCCAAGATATCAATTAATTATAAAAAACTAATACATAATTATTAAAAAAACAGTATAACACACAAATTCAGATAATAAATAATATAATAAATATATGAAAAATTTCATATTATTAAAAGATAAAACTATCCCCACAAAATACTCACAATAATTAATATAGAAAGCGAGCTAATAGGACTGTCGGCAGAAGGCAAGCTAACAATTCGAATCCCTAGGAAGATCTGATCACAATACCGGTTTCTTATGACTGATTTTAGATAAGTCAAAATTTATTAAGTAGCAATTACGAGATTAAATATTTCGTTATATGTAAAAATATACAAATACATTAAAATTGCTATTTGATACATTTAAATATAATGAATGTTTCTATATAAGATTAGAAATGTTGCTTATGGAATTTAAATGGAGATTATTTAAAAAAAAAAAAGACTGCTAAACGACCTCGTCAGGCAATAGTCCACAGTTGCCCAGACCTCAGAGAAATAAGCGAATTTTTTGACTTCGAGAAGTAACAATTTTCACCGATCGCTACTATTAAAAAAAGGAATCGAGTAAAAATTGTGCGGATCGTAAAAAGCTAGAACCTAATTCGAAAAGGAAATTCATTTTATCAAATATTATAATATATATAAATTGATTATATAATATAATAAATATGAATATATATAAATATAGAAGAAAAAGAATATATATATAATATAGATATATAATATATATATAGTATATATATAATATAGATATATATATGCTGACTTTTTAATATTTTTTGGCTCGACTAAGGCAAGTAGGCAGTTGCCTAGCTCTGCCCTACCCCCAAAAAGCCGCCACTGTATAAATATATATAGTAATATATATATAATATATATAATAATATAATATAGTATATATAATATATAATAAATATATAAGTATATATATAAATATATATATATAAAATATAAATATATTAGATATAAATATATATATAAATAATATATATATATATCATATATATATATATATATATAATATATATAATATTATAATAATATAATAATATATATAATGTAATAAATAATAATATATATATATATTTATAATATAAGTAATATATAGTATATATAATATATATAATTATAATATATATATATATATAATATATATATATATAGTATAATATAATATACAGTGGCGTATTCAGGGGGGGCCAGGGGCCATGGCCCCCCCCGAAAATTTTTAGACACTAAAAAAAAAATTTAAGTATCATATCCGTTATAACATAAAATATATAATTTAACCAATATATATATATTAATATATAAGTAAAATAAAAAATAAATATATATATATATAATACGATATATATATATATATTACTATATTATATATTAGATAATAATAGCAATATAATGAAAAGCGTAATAACTATATGAAACGATTTATTGTCTGCCCCCCCGAAAGAATCCTGATACCCACTGTATATTAGTAACCACGTAGATACTACTGATACATATAAGAGGGAATAGACAAAAAATAATATAAAATGTATATAGCATATATAACTATAGATTATAATACATATATCAAATATAAGTAATATATCATATATATATAATAATATAAATAGGTATATATATATATAGATATATAATAATAGTATATAGTAATAAATAAGCGGGGACAGCCCCTATATAGATATAGTATATAGTATATATACTAATAGTAATAGTATACTAGTAGGACGAAATATATAATATATATCCTGATATATTATATCGGTATATCTATATACTTGACCTATATATAGTAGTTATAATAATAGTAGAAATATAAGTAAAGATATAGTAGTAGATAGTGACCATATATATGGTAATAATGACCCGTACAAATATATATGGTGATAGTAGGGGGTTAGTAGATTGGTAGTTATATATATATAATTATATACGGTATATATATATATTATATTATATATATATATAGATTTATAGTAAGTAGGTATATAGTATAGTGATAGGTATTAGTTAGAGTATAGTATTATATATTATATATATATAATAATAATAAAATTATATATATATATATAATATATAATATATATATATATTATATAATATATATATATATAATATATATAATATATATATATAATAGTATTATATATTATATATATATATAATAAAATTATATATAAAATATATAGTATATATATATAATTAATATATATACTATATATATATATAATATAATATATATATAACTATATAAGGTATAATATAATTTTGATGTATAACAGGGGAGGCCTTGTACTATTATATATATAATAGATATATAAATATATAATAATATTTAATTCCATATTTAAAGTAATAATAGGAAAATTGAACTTACCAATTTGATTACGTAGTCACTTTATATATATATTTTATAATTTATTATATTATATTTTTAATATAACTATATATTGTTTTGTGTTATAGTCTTCTTACTATACCTTATTTCTATATTGCCTCTTCATATAAATTATATAACTAAAATATATAAAGTATATAATATATATATATATACATTTTAGATAGTAACTAAAATACCTGCTTATATTGAATGAGGCTAAATTACAAATCGTAAAATTGGCAGTCACACATGTAACCCAAATCGTATTGTCATAAATTATTTATTTATAGATTATTATTATGTATTATTTATATATTATTATTATTATTATTATTATTATTTATTAATTATTATTTTATGAATTATTATTATTTATTATTATTATATTATGAATTTATGATATTTAAATTATTATAAAATATATTATTATTTTATATTAGTTTTTCGATATAATAAATTGTCAGATAATGAGCCTTCTAACGGTAATGGTGGACATAGATTCTATAGAGGTTTATGTTTGACACGAGCGTTGAATATATCTTTTAATAATAATTTACGGAGACGAAACGTGTGCAAAGTAAATTTTTATTTTTTTTTATAAAAAATAAATAGAATAATTTTCAATAAATTCTAAGGTATCGTTTTAAACTTATAAGGAAATTCCATTTATCAATTGCTTATCAGTGCAATTGTTAATCCTCGATATAAGGTAAATATTTTGTTTTATTGAATGTTGTAATGAATGACTCTATATAGTCTATGAGATAATAAATTGAACATGAAAGTAAAGTTGAACATTATAAGAACTGAAGAATTTGTTTCCGGAGATAAATATGATTTGAAAAATATGACTGTATAAGAGTAGCGATTTTATCCATAGAATATTTTTTAGAATTATATAATATATATATATTATATGATAAATATTAATAAATTATATAATATATATAGTATTATAAGAATATATATAATATTAATTAATATTAGTAAATATATAATGATAAAATTACTAATATAATTAAAATAAGGATAAATATGAATAACTATAATAATATAATTTAGGAAATATATAATGAGATTCCATACAAACATAATCAGTTACCTTCTACCAAAAAGCACTATCAATATCCCTACCCATGTTTTATGGTTTTATTGACCACACACTCTCCCCGATCTTTTTTTTTTATCCTAAGTCACTATTTTCTTTTGCTCTAAACCTTCCCCAATTATAAACTGAATACCTCTTTCCAACAATAAATAATTTGTAAATGTATAAAATGGTTCGAGAACCCATTAGTGATATAAATGATAAGGAACACATATATTATTCTTATTTTACTTTAACCCTGCTAATAGTACCCTTGAATTATGTTACCATTTATCCATACTAAAGATATTTTTCTTAATTGTGACATTTAAAATAAAGTATGAGCCAAGGATTTTCCACCAATGGAGCTCTGAATACTTGCAGCCATGTAGGGCCGCTATCTTGTTGCCGTGGTATGGATCCCTGGGATTAGCAAAACTCAATCTATATTATTAGTGCTATAGATAGTATAATTTATATATTGTATAGCGGATAATTTATATTAGTAGTAAGGTAGTCTAAGTACTACTAATATACTAAATGTTGGAAATAATTATTAGTATACATAAATAATGGCCGCTTTTAATATTAAATTTTACTTGTTTTCATTTATGTCAAGCTGACGAGGACTCAGAAGAGGTTTGGTCGAAATAGTCGATATTTCCTCAATAAATTCTTAGGATTTTACAAGCGAGAGTATTTATAAAAGGCATACCAAATTTATTATGAGCGTGAGGCGGTCTCAAGTCCTTAAAAGTTTATATATATAGTATAAGTTCAGTACTGATTCTGATGGGGCACCCATGTTATATAATTAATTATATTAATATATATACTATTATAGATATATATAATATATTATGATATATTATATAATACTTATATATATAATATATAATATAATATATAATAATAATAATATAGATATATAAATTATAATTATATAATATAAATATATTATATATATTTAATATTATATACGAGAATATATTTAATAACATATATAATATATATATATATATATAATAAGGAATATTATGCATATTGTAACTAATTGCTCTGATGGCTCCTCAATCAAGCTATATAAGTTTTAATTTAATTATTTTTTGTAATAGAAACCTTATTGTAAATTTGTGTTAATACACAAATAAATATCAATTGAATATTAATCTCGCAGGGAATATTGCGAGAGTTGTTAATGAATTTGATGGACTTTATTAAAATGAACATGAACCACATTATGAATATATAAATATATATATGAATAATATATAAGTATATATAATAATAATATAATTATAATATATATATATAAGATACTTATTTATATATATTATTATTGGTATATATATATATATATATAATATATACTTAATTTTAATATAATATTATATAGAATATAATATAATATATAAATATAATATTAATTAATTATATATTAAATGAAATTTGGTAAAATATTAGTTTAATAATTTAGGTGTCATTTTTAACTGTCTAAATTTTTGGTAGTATGAGATATTATATCGATATAAATCGATATCTATTATAATATATTTAATAATTAATATATATAATATATATATATATATAATAGATAATAAAGAATATATATATATATTATATATATAATATATATATAGTATATATATATAGTAGTTAGTAATATATATATATGTATGTCTAAATCTGACATCATGTAACTAGAGAACGACAAACACCTACAGTAAGGCATACACATGTTGCAGTATACATGGGCACAGGAAAAATAAAAAGGACTTTGAACCGCAAATAAATATAGGCTGCGCCGAGTGTTAGGGTATGGTGTTTAAAACTAACGAATACCGAAACGAGTGAGACGCCCCCGATGTTCAGAGTCGGGTCCTCGCCTCTAGGTGGACTACGGGGGACTACCCCCTCCGGGGATGTCTCCGGATAACCCCCGCTTTTGTCTTTGTGTTATTGTCGCGGGGATTCTCCGACCACCCCTCCGGGATATGAACGTCCCCCCCATCGTCCCCCATACCGCTGCGAGCCCCCTAAAAAGGTAAACTATCTTTTCTGGGGCTCGAGCCGAAGCCCCTTTAGTGGCCGATGATAGATAAAATATATAAACTACTAATAATATATATATATATATAGTATATATATATACTATTTATATATAAATTATAATAAAATATATATATAATATAATATATATAAAATAGTTCATATCACAATTTAATGGTAATTCCTTGCAATAGCTTCTAAAAAAGCTAAAAACCATTTCTTTTGCTTCCAACTTTCTATACCCACATAAAAGTGGCTAGATATCCTAAAAGGTCGTCCTTCCGTAGCCCACGGTTTTGGTATTGAGTGATTTAAACTAAAAATAAAATACATATTTCACTTGTATGACTGGGTTATTATACTGTAAGAATGCGAGTAAACTGCATTCATCATTACAAATCTCGAACAAAATAATGACAAATTCATCTATAAATAGTTTGCACAAATTAAGAACTAAACACACGCTCTTTTTACAATGGGCGTAAATCTTAGAAAGGATCCGTTGTCCTCTGCTACATTAAATCTAATTCCATGCCTCTCACCGATATCGCATGATTAAAATATATCGATATAGTCGATGATATCAAAATATATCGAAGTCAGAAACGAATAGCTTTAATTAAAGCCTTATATATATATATAAATAGATAATATATATATATTTATAAAAAAAATATATATAGTTAATATATATACATATATATATATCACTATAAGTAATTATATATATAGATATATATACGTATGTAAGTATAAATAAATATGAAATACTAATATATATATTAACACTTTATATTAAGCTATAGATAAGCTAATTTAATCTAAAGTAGTAGACTTTGAATAATAACAATGGTTTATTACTGTAGTCGGTTAGGTAGGCTAAGAGCTTATACACTATAGAACAGAGATAGCGACGTTCTAGCGCTAAGAACTAATGGCATATAAAATCTGAAAATAAATGTCTTAATGTAAATATATTAGATATTAAATATAATATATAGGTATTATATATAATATAGATAAAAATATAATATATATAAATTTAATAATATAGATATAATATATATATTATATTTAATATAGATAATAATTATAATATAATATATATTATATTAATAGGTTGTTTGATACAAAGTAAAATTAGAATAGTTAGAATATAAAATAAAGTAATAATAGAAAGTAATATTAAGCGTAAGATAATATAAAAGGCTAAAGTTTAGTTTACTATGTATTTAGGTCTATATATATAGAATCTACAATTTCAATAAAAGAAGAAAGAAGAAAATAAGATAAATTTGAATGAAGTGAAACAATATACCTAATTGACTTATATATTGAAGATTATCAGTAAAGGCAATGAACTAAATTATATAGTTAGAGTTATAAACTAATTTATTAGAATTATATGTAGAATAAAATATAAAATATTATAATTAAATTTTAATATTTCTATTTATAATATTTCAAAGGAAAAACAATTCATAATTAAACAGAATATAAATTATTTATATAATAGTATGGAGATAACATTATTTTTGTTAATGAAACATCAAACAAGATTTTAAGGAAGGCTCATTAAATTACAATATATTACGGAAATCAAAACATAGCTTATTATTGATTTTTATATTAAAATTGTGGGTTAGACCGACGACAATAAAGATAAATATATATAGTGCCTCGTTATTCAACTGCTCCTAAATGACATCAAAAAGTATTAGAAACCTCCCAATATATAAATAATATAATTAATAATAAATATTATATATAATTATATAATATATTATAATATGATATATATATATATATATATATATATAATTATATATATATTATATTAATATATATTATAATATATAATATATATATTAATATATATATAATATATATAAATACAATAATAAATATTAATAAATTATACTTTATAATATGAGAGAGAGAGAGTAGAGAGTCGAAAGGACTCTTAAGTGACAACCTACACCTTTTAGAGAGAACCACTCCTCCAGATATGCTAAAGCATACTCCTACTATGGAACGAACTAACGCTCCTTTATTAGTATAAGATAAAATGAGATAGAATAGTGGGAAGAATAATTCTTTTAAATTATATTATATATATATATATATATATATATATATATATAGATTAAATATATATATATTAATAGTATATATATATAATCAATTAAATATAATATTTTTATATATATATATACTAGTATAATCATTTATATATTAAATATATAATTATATATATATATTAATTAATTAATATATATAATAGATATATATATATTATAATATATATAATTGATATATATATAATATAATATATATATATATATATAAATTAATATATTAATAGACACTTCTTGTACTTATATATGACTGTGCTCATTATTTAATATATTAATATAGCAAATATAATGAAATCTCGTTTTCTTCTCTTTTTTTTACTGTTGTTTATTATTTTCTTAACAAAGCTCTTGAATATCATTTATTTACGTGACGTACTAATGACCGTCAGATAACTATCTCATTTTGCAAATTCACACATATAACTAACACAGCCCAACTACAAACACACATATATTATAATAAGATTAATGATATGATATATAATATTATTATATATACTATATCTATATATTAATTTATATATTATATTAAAAGACTAAATTCAAATATTTAGAGGTCAGTAAATTTAATATTTATAAGTTATATAAATATAAATATTATATATTTATAAAATTAGTCGACAAAACTATTTTTTTATCTGTTATTAACGTGATGAATGCTCATTAATCTGTACTTATATATCATCTAGATGATATAATTAGGCCTCTGTATGTATTCGACTTAGGCATACATGTATATTTATAGGTTAACGTGGTAATTATTGCATTCACCTTCTCTTTACACACTTGCTATCTTTACTCATCATTATGTACAATGCACTAACTAAACTCACGGATATATTATTTCTATATATCTTTATTACTTTGACACTATAATATAAGTATTGACTCCTATTCATTATATGAGGTTCATGCTACGAGAATAATTCCTGTTTAATTCTGATACGATACGATAAAAAGCAACATTTGATAGCATCTTGCTGATATGTCCAACAATCTATGATCATCTAACTTAACCTACATCTCATCACTCTCCCTTCTCACCTACCTAAAGTTCGATTCGTATATAAATATCTCTCCTCCCTGCGTACTATACATCATACACTACTTCTCATTCATTCACTCTCTCTTTTACTTCTTCTCATTCTGGCCTCTACAACATATCTTGCGTGCGTTCTCTTTTCTCGTATATCTCTGCATTCCTTCTTATATCTTCGTTCCTCTTTCATTAATTATCACTTATCTATACTTGTACGATCTATCATATCTTTCTTCTAGCCTCGAATAAATCCCTTAATAAAAAATATTTATTAAATGTCGACAAAGCTTTTTATCTGTTTATCTCTATTTCTTTCTTCTCATCTCTTCTTCTATTTAGTTCTATTCCACTTTTCACGTGTTACTACCTTATTACATTATTTCTGTATATTCCAGTTTTATTCTTAATTCCATTCTCTTCCTTTCCACTTGACTTCGTTCTTCAATTCTTAGTTCTTTTGCTGGCACTGTTCTTATATCAATTTTCTATTTCCCTAATCAAGACATTTATCTCATTATATCTTTATCTATTTATCCTCAGAGCACAAACAAAATATCATATATCCCTCCGCGTCTTCATTATTCGCAGAAGCTACTATAGTAGCAACGATCAAAAGCTTTATAGTGGTCCAATAGCGCAGGTATATGTCTTTATTCTCTATACATAAGTATAATTCATAAACGACTTAAACTCCACAGAGCGAACTCTCGCTTGTATTTTATAACAATATATATGCAACCAATTAAGAAAGTCTTAGACATCTGCGTGCGATACGTAAAGCTCTAAAAGAAACTGATCTTAAGTTGTTTAAATTATCGTTCTTTATTATTTCTTAAGATTTTTATTATTGTGATATTATTATATAATTTTCAGTTTTTGTTTTTTTCATTATTATCATAAATTATTAGTGTGAGCAATAATATATATAAGATAATAAATATTTTATTATATTAAATTTATTTATTATTATATTATAATTTATTATAATAGTTGGTATTGTGACTGCGCTTATGCGATATTTATTTTTTTTTATATTGTCTTTATTTTAATGTATTTAATTAAATGATTGGATTAATTAATTTATTATCACTATTATTACCATTTATTGAATTTAATTATGAATAATATTATCTTTCTCCTACTACCTTTTCGTATTTTTATTTATTATGGTTTCAATTACCTACGATTATTATTCATCATTACTTATCATACTGCAGGTTGTGTGGAATAATAATTTTGTTATTGATATATTAATGACTAATCTAGTTCTCGGATTGATGCTTATAAATATAATCACTTAATATACTCTATTACTCATGAGTACCTTTATTATTTAATAAAGAATAATTTTAATTATATTAATTATTATAATATATATTATTATTTAATATATTAATTTATAATTATTAATTATTATTATATTTTTATGATTATTAGGTTCATAGTAGTTTACGTGTATTTTGTACCCTATTATTTATTAATATATATACCAAAATTTTGATATTATTGATATAATTTTTTATATATATATATATTATTTTTTTTAATTATTTATATATATATAATTATATTAATTATATATATTTATTTATATATAATATAATTTAATTAATTAATTATTAATTAATTAGATATTGCTATATATACTCGAATTATTATATTGTAATATTTATTAATTCATGATTAATTGTTAATTAATTATTTACTATTTAAATTATTTTATTTATTTACATTCATATTATTCTTTAAGTTATTCTAAAACTTTATTCACTATTCAATTTTAATTATTTATTAAATAAATCGTCAGGTATATTTTTTTCACAATTTTTATCAGTATATAAAACTATTTATATTTATTATTATTATTATTATATTTATTTAATTTATTATTATATATTATTATGTATATTATTATTATTAATTTATATATAATTTTTATATATTATTATTTATCCCACTAATTACAATCTATTATAACCATTCATAATTAATATTAACCAATTACATTGTAATTACCATTCGTTAAGATCCAATTCATCTAATCATCACATCTTATCATCGTATCCTAATCTATATCATAATTATATTCAATTAATTCTAATCTGCATTATCTATGTTTTACTATCAGTCCGCATCATTCAATCCTGTCATTCATCCATGTTGCTCCTCATTATAAGCCTCCTATTATCTATTACATCATCTCATCATCAAATCATCAATCTATACATAATTAATAATATCTAATTCATCATCAATTACATCAATTACTCTATTACATATATTACATTGTAAATATATTAAAATTAAATATATTATATTAATATATTTATAATTAATATATATAATTATATATTATTATTATATAATTATATTATTAATATTTGGAGTGTTTTCTATACCTCTTAGTAAGCAGAATTAATAAAAGGAATGTAAAAGACTCTCAATATATTCTAAAGTTAACTTTTATTTAATTTTGTTGTTAGTGTGATATGAACATGACTTTGGCAGTATAAGCACTGTAAGTTTTCACCGTCCACTTATTATTGTGCTTACAGTTTATCTTTCTAAAATGTGCTCTTAGTTCAAATGTGTTCTTTACACATCAAAATTAATCTCAGGTGAGTATAATGAGTGGGTGAGTGGAGTAGAGGGGGGCTCTCTCCCCTGTCTATCTCCGCTTTTTTGGTATTAACCACTACTTATCCTGTGGGGGGGGGAATAAAAGGCTAAATAAAACTAAATTATAGTATTATCGTCCCTAATATTATCTCTTGCGAAATTCAAAGATAGGTGTTATCATATATAATAGTATATATATATATATATATATATATGTTTGACATCATATATATATATAATAATATATTTGTAGTATATAAATAATAATAAAATAACTATGATATATATAATATATTATATATAGTAATATATATTAATAATAATATATAATATATATATATATTATAATATATATATAATATATATATATATTAATAATATAATTAAATTAATATATACTATTTATATATTATATATAATATATATATTATTATTATATATATATATGTATATATATATATTATATACATATATATATAATATAAATTATATATATATTAATATATGATATAATATTATATATAGTATATTATATATATATATTATATATAAAATATATATATAGCGGTTTAGGTGTTTAAATATAGAATGTAAATTTTCTAATATAATATATAAATATACATCTTAAGCCCAATAGTAAGAAATTAAAGAGCCTAAAGTATGTAATAAATTTATTTTATAAATTTGTTTAATGCAAATATTAAATAGCCCAAATTGTACGACCTCCTTCATTGATTAGAAAACCTATCATTATTTTCATAGTATTACACGTATTGTTAGAGGCAATATTGTCTAATTTTTCAATGGCGTATCTCTAAATAAAATTCTACCTGTTATTTTATAGTAGTTAATAATGAATTATTTTGTTTTTTATTTAGTGTTCGTTTCCTTATTGTTAATATACATAATACGTAAACACTATAATAGGTCCAATTATCAGACATCATCATCGCAGACCCGCTATAATATAGGAATATACAAACACAGACTGAATGAGAGATTATCTAACAAACATCTTTTACATTCGTATATCGTATAACATTTTCTTGATACGATATGTTATACTTAATAGGAGTAAATGATTTATACATATGTCTAAAAAAAAAAATCATAAAAATTGCAAATTGAATTACTGTTGCCACTTAAAATTATTGCTTATATGTCAGTAGGCCTTCATATAAACTTAATTACTAGTAATTAGTTTTAGATATAATGTTGTATCGTTCGGAAGGCAGTAGTATATTGAACTAAGTTCGAGTCATAGAGTAGTTCGGAAGGCTCATACAATAATCACAAGACATGAGGAAAGAAAAACGTCGCAAATTCGACTAGCGAGAAGTATTGCTGTTATACCATTGATATAAGATGCCTGCATTTTAAATGTCTCTCATATATGCCTGTACCAAAGCGAATTATATTCAAATAATATCTGTGTCGATAGAATTGAATTGATGACGAATAAATTTTTGTTATTCTGTAGGAAATTTTTATGGAAAAACTTTAGTAGAACTATATTTTTTTTAATGCACCAAATATAGATTATTTGATTTAGAGCAGAGCTTTTTGTATATTTTTCGAATTTAAATATAATTCATTAGACTCTTAAATCCAAATTCTTAAACATTTAGAAATTTTAAACTTTAAGAGGAGCAACAAAATTTTGCTGTTACCACTCATCTTTTAATTATTGCTGTTCGTGTGAAGACGAGAAAGAGAGTAAAGGATGTCGCTGTTCACATATAAAAACGTATGGTACCTGTTACAGCTATAGTAGCAGATAAAAGCAATATTTAGGATACACTGGACATAAATTAAGCAAACCAATTTTTTAGTATATAATAATCTATCAAAGTAATGAACAAATACAATTAAGTTACCTTATCATTAATTTATTCTATTTGCAAGATTTTATAATTTGATAAATATATTTAGCGCAGTCATCGAGATTAATAAAGATTTCTATATTATGTCATGGTTCAATTAGGGTGCTAGGTGAACACCTGCTATTTTATTCATATCATTTTTCTTCTTATACTTCCGTGTTACAGTTGATATTGTGATATAGAAGATAATTACTTTTCTCCAGCGTACATGATACACCCTGCAGCTATGACGTGAGATATATTATATATATGTACCTAAGAATATATATATATATAGATAATATATAATATATATATATATATATATATATAATTAATAGTATATATAAGTATTAATATATATATATATATATAATATATATATGTAGTTTAATTATAGTAAATATATAATTATTTTGAAGAATATATGTTCAATTACTATAAAGCAATGATTAATGGTCCCTATACAATACTAATAATAATTATATAATGGCATGTTAATAATTAGGCAGGATAATTTATTATTATTATAATTAGTATATAGATTGGCAAAGCAAGGTAGTAGCTGATTACATAATAATATAAAATTTAAAAAAATAAATAACACTCACGTAAATAAGAAAGAATTGTTATTGTTGATTTTAAAGGAACCGGAGGGTAATTGAAGAGTTACTAAGCGATTGTTTCCATCCATATACTACAATTGCTTGCTGGTCGTTTAAAACCAAGGTGGAATGTCCTAGCTAGAGGGTCTAACCATAATTCCTCTCCCCCCATCCCTTAGTTTATATATATTATATTTATTAGCATTTTTAAAGGATAGTTAAATGTATTTACAAATTTAATATTACATTAAGCATAAATATACAATATATAATATAATTAATAGTATAATATTAATATATAATAATTATATATATATATATATTATATATATATATTAATATATATATTAATATAATAAATTAATATATAACTATTTCGATATATATAATTAATATATATATATATATAATGATATTATATATATATATACATATATATATATAATATATTATATTATATATATAATATATATATATTATATATATTAATATATGAGTTAGTGTATTATTATTGTTTGGGGACTTGAAAAATGTATTTGTGTATATAAGTAATTATCCTCAATATCAATAGTATAATGTTCACCTAGATAGGCAACAGCAACTCAATTTTTTTATTTCATGGATGATTTTTATTTATTTTATTATTTTTATTTGTTGTCATGAGTATACTTCATATTATTATTTCACGATGTAGAGCTTAATTATCTACGTGTTGTTGGTTATTATATCAGCTAATCAGTGTTTATTAACTAATCTACTAACGTAACGTAATAATAATAATTAGTATATATGTATATATATAATATACAGTATATATAAATAATAAAATAAATAAATAATAAATAATAATAATAATAATAATATATTATAATTAATATATTATTTCTCTTATTTAGCAATGTTAAATTGTTATCTCTTTATAAATTATGTTAATTATTTACATAATGTATAATATACATGATATAATATTCACATATTATGTACCCTACATTAGCTTATTATTATTTAATTATTTATTTATTATTAATATTATATATTTATTTAGTATTATTATTATTATTTATATGTATTATTATTATTTTATGATTATTATTAGTATTATCCATTGTGCTATTTTTAAATTAACAGGAAAAAAGTTACCCGTGATACAATTAATATTTTATTTACAAATAATCATTGATCATCTTATATTCGCTCGTTTTATGAAGTTAATAAATCTTTCATGATATTTTCTCTTATATTATATATACTAGACGTGTAGTAAATTATCCTTTTTCTAAGTACCTATTATTCCTTAGAAGATTTAGCTATTTAGCTCATGTAGTGATTGCATATATTTTGCCGCTTACACACCGGGGGATTGCAGTACGGAAAGTCCCAAGTATACATCTGTAAATATATTTATTATGTAAAGGGGGGGATTTATGAGCTATTATATTATATATATATATTAAAATAATATTAATATAATTATATTATATAATATATATATATATATTATATATATATATATCATATATATATTAATATATATATTAATATATATAATATATATATTATATTAATAATATTAATAGATATATATATTAACAGGAGCATCCCATAGAAACGAAGAAACTCTCATTACAAAAAAAAGGACAAGAAAATTAATTAGCGCCAAATAATGTTACAATTAAATTTCCCACATATAGTGGCTGCCCTGCTCCATAAAATAATACTTTTCCCGGCCAATAAAATTCTTAACGCCAAATTTCTCCAGTCAAATAATATTCGAATCGTACAAAATATATTCAAATTATTTACTATCTTACTACAATCAATGATTCCAAGACAATAAGGACTCCTGTGATATACCGACATATTAAGAATAATATAAATATTCGTTATTCAATGTCGATCTCAAAATTTTTTCGGATATTAAGATGGAGCTTTTGCAAAGATGAGTGAAAAAATAAAGATTACTATAGATTGAGTGAATGATATAAATATAAAAAATCATTATGTTCGAAAATTATGATATTGTTTTCGTAATATATTCGTCTTGGCGTGCTTATGCGATCATACTCATAATTGACGTGTCAGATAGTCTCCGGGTTGGCTACGTTGAAGTAGGATAAAGAAAATTTATATCAATTATTAAATATTTATTATAACATACTATATTTAGGTATATTATTAAAATATTAGACTATATTATCTTTATATTCCTGGCAGATATATAAATTATGTTACTTTACGGTGGATACTGTAATATGAGCAGCTACGCTCACCTGATACACTATACCTCCAACTCTAGGAGTACGGTAGAATAATATTAATTATATTATATAAACAACAAATTACATCATTGCAATATTTTACTTTACCATCTCATTGAGGTATACTATAATCGGAACCGGTCTCTCGTTTAATATTTACTATCACTATTCTACAGAGGGAAAGTGTTTTCACGATAAATAGTCGCCATTTATACATATATATAGTATATTATTATTATAATATATATTATATATATATATATAGATATATATAATTATATTAATATAATTGATATATATATATATATATTATATTAATATAATATAATAATATATATATATATATATATATATTATTATATATATTAAATATATATATAGTATATATATATATATATATTAATTATATATTATATATATATATAGTAATATAAATATTATATATATTATATATAATATATTAGATATAGAAATATATATAAGTGAAGGCTAAAGATAAGAGGAGGAAGAATTACTATTCAAGACCAAACAAAATACATATGTCTAGAAACATAAAAATTATATATATCATAGTAACTATCAAATGGGAGAAAAAGTGTTAAATATGTTTATGGATATAAAAGTAGAAACTATAATAAATTAGACAAGGCCCATAACTCCCCCTCTGTATTAACTTCCACTCCCAATTCCCCACTTCCCAATTCCCCCTACCCCCTACCTCCCCCCATACACACAAATTCAACACACACACATTTCGTATATCATTTTAATCTCAGAGAATATTGTACTATTATAATATTTCACAACAGAGAGTAAAATCACTATTTTGACAAATAGTTACTGTAATAATTCCTACTATATTTAGTTTTATGTTTAGTATTCTTATCCATTAGTATGGAAATACTTGATTTTCAAGTTTTTTATAAGCGAAATTATGACCCTATAATATGTGAAATCTTAACAACTCAATAACCCCAAATATCATGAGTGGCGAGAGGCTATGCATTGTGAATACTTAATTTTTTGTAGTACTACTACAAATTAAAAAGACAAGTATTAGTAGTAATCTTATAGCATGGCGCTCTCCTTTAGAATTCTAGATACTTGTTCAAATTAAGTAAAGATTTCTGATTTATGTAAACATATATCAAAATTGTTTTAAATTTAATAACAACAATTGATGAATACATAATATATATATATATATATAATATATATATGAATATTATATTTATAATAGTATTATATAATAATATATATATATATATAATAATATATATAATATTATATATATATATATATTTAATAATATATATATATAATAATATATTATATTTAATATATCATATATATATTATTATTATTACGTGAAAATATATATATATAAAATATTAATATATTTAATATATAGTATATAGTATATAAAATATAATTATTATATATATTAATAATATATATATAATATATATATATATAATTAATTTCAGTTTGTTTATTAAAAGGAATGTATATGATATACGTATATATAATATTTAACATATATATAATAAAAAAACAATATATATATATATATATATATATATATATATATATATATATATATAATATAATATTATATATTAATAATATATATATATATATATATTATATATAGTATTAAATATATATATATTAATATATATATATATACTGGAATATATATATATATATATATATATATATATATATATTTTTTATATATTTATATATGTTTAGATATATATATATTTAATAAAATATATATATTAATTATTGCACTAAATATAATATATTAATATATATATATATAGTATTTTATATATATTATATAATATAGATATATATATTATATATTATTATATATATATATATTAGTATCTTAAATATATATATATTTAATAAAAAGTTCACGCCTCGCTATATAGAGTCAATATGACCCAGTTTACTAGCTGTAAGAATACTTTCCACTAATAGGATAATTTACTATACCTATGGATATCCGGACTAGGATCGTACCCGGGCCCTATTGTACATGCGTACTATGTCGCTACTACCGATTGATCGAGTATAACTCGATATTAAATATTATATAGTTATATTATATATATATAATAATTATAATATATATATATTAATTAATTAATATATATATATATATTAATATATCATATTATAATTATATATATATAAATAATATAATATAGTATATATATATATATATATATTAATATAATATATATATTATATATATATATATATAATATAATATATATATTATAATATATTATTATAATATATATATAATATATATATATATTATATATAATATATATTAATATATATATATATACTATATATAATAATAACTTAGGGACCGTTGTTACCTCTATTACAATTAGTTATGAGTGTTTTCACAGGATAAGTGAATGACAGCCAAACTTGTATCTCTCTCAGTTGTCTCTCGCTCAATTTATTTATATTGGTGAGCGAGAAAGACATAATTATAGCTATGAGATTCTATTAAATTAAATATCTTCTCTCTTGTAAAATTAGATAATATAAATCATAAAATAAATAAAAAATTCGTTTGAGACATATGATTATAATTAATTTTATTATATTTAAGTAATATTAATAATTAAAATATTACATTACATTATGTTTTAATTAAAATACATTGGTAATGCAAATAAAACTCAATTATGTATTAATCTCTCTCTTCTCTCTTCTCTCTCTTATCTCTCTCTCCTCTCTCTCTCGCTCTCTCTCTTTCTCATCTCTCTCTCTCTTCTCTCTTCTCTTCTTCATCTTTCTCTTAAGTCTCTCTCTCTCTCTCTGTTACTCTCACTCTCATCTCTACATACATCTGCTCTCACTCTTCGTTCTACATCCCCTTCTGCGCTCTTCTCTCCTCTGGTCTCATACTCGATACTGCTTTTCCTCTATCCTGCGTCCTCTTTTATGTTGTGCTAACTTATAAACACGTGTACAATCGTCAGAGCTTATGTTTCCTATATATTTGCGCATCCCGTCTCTGTTCCACTTGACTTGCGCATCCTCTACTCTTAGAATATCTTGAGTGTCAGTTCAATGTTCCTCCTTCTTTCGACCGATGCCTATCTGGTCATACATATACTTATCAGTCAGACACATTATATCCTTGTCTATATTAATACTATGTATACATGTGCATGTCAGAATACTGTGCTCTATTATTGATTTTTTCTCGTTTGAGAGTGTCGTTGTGCCTAGTCTCAACCATCTTCTACTGGTGACGACCTGGTTCCGCTATATACATATGACAGATGCCTGAGGAAGCTGACTCTCTTATTCATCTCCAGTGCGTTGGCCTCTGGCACAAGGGGCTAAAATTTTGATTGTAGATCAGAATCAAGTCAGGCTTGTACATTTTTATTCTACAATGTTAGCCCGATTGTTCTATTCTTTTAGACAACTAACATATAAGTTGAAAAATGTTCTCTATTATTTGATATCTAAATACATAGCAAGGAGACAAACGATATCTCCTAACGTTCATCCAAAATTTTAATTTATCATGTCTAGCTTTGACTCAGTAAATGAGATATGCTGTACCATAAATTCAATTCGCACTGTTATTCGAACAGCATCTTTGCTCTTAATCTATCGAATTATATCTATCATTATCTCAGTATCTACTATTCTATATTATGATTATTTAATTATTTATTTATAATATGATTATTTAATTTAATTTATATTATATAATTTATTGTATTATTATTTAATTATAATTAATATATTATTTAATTTATAATTTAATATATAATATTAGTATTATATTATATTTAATTATAAATATTATTATTATATATTATATTTATGTTATTATTATTATTATTATTATTAATTATTATTATATAATTTAATTTATTATTATTAATTTTCTTACAATTTTTGATATTCCTTGAAAATCGCACACATTTGATTTTATTTGATTTGACTATTCATCATTATTTTATCATATTTTACTTTTGTATTCTATGAATTCTTAACTTCTCCCTAATCATCTATCATCATCATCTCATTCATCCATTCAGTTACTGAATTTCAATTTATACATTAATTAATTATACATACATAGATATATATTTTATTTTTATTTATTTTAATTTTTTATATTTAAATTAATTATATTATTTATTTCTATTTAATTATCTAATTTAATTTAAATTATATATATTATATTATGTATATTTTATTATAATTATAATTATTAATTATTTAATATTTAATATATTAATTAATTATTATTATATTTACTATTATTATTGATTTTTTATTGTTAGTTTTGAAATTTAATTCACGATGAATAGTGAGGAATTTACCATATTATTTATATTAATTAATGACAAAAGTTTTATAATTTATTTAATTATTTATTGATTAATATTATTAATGAATTATGTGAAGTGGATCATGAATTTATGTAGATTTAATATTATTTATGAAATTCTAATTTATATAAATCTTTATGTGAATCGTTTCCAGTTGAAAAGTTGAGAGCTTTATCTTAGATGTTAAGAAAAAAAATATTTTGCATGCCATTAAACAAATCAAATTTCAATAAACTATCTTTTTTATTATTAAAAAGATTCGAGTTCTTATGATTTAGATTAAACTTCTAAATTAATATTATTATAATTATTATATATACTTATATATATATATATATATAATATATAATATATATATATATATTATATATATATATATATAATATATTATATATATATATTATATTATATAATATATATGATATATTATATATCATATATTGATTAGTCATCCAAATAATTGCATTTTATGCAAAAAATCGATTCATCTGTTTAAAACTTCTCTCTCTCTTCTTCTCTTCGTCCGGCTCCTCTCTTATTCTCTACTACTCTCTCTCTTCTACCTCTCTTCTATTCTTTCTTCCTCTCCTCTCTACGTCTTTACATTCTCTATACTACTCTACACTCTCATGCTCACTCTGTTAACATCTTCTCTTTCTCTCCATGCTCTGGATAGAAAAATACATCATCATAATCATCCTCTGTAATTTTTTCATTTGCTTAAACAAACAATCTTGTTTTCGCAATATCTCACATTGATAAATACAGCTTAAGTAGATAATGAGACAAGACAAATCTTCAGCCGTAAAATCCCATGAGATTATCGTGCTTATCAGGATGATGTTGACATTATTCAACATATAAGTCACAACTTTCCAGGCATCAGATGTACGCTATTCCTATTCGCTAAATGCGATAATCTATTCTTTTCTCAAACAACTCATATCACCATTTCTTAGATTAGAATCAGAGCACGCTTTGCTCGAAAGATATATTAGAGTTTGTCTTTGTTATTAATACTTGAAGCTATAAGGAAGTATGCTTTAGTCACATATATAACAAGTTATTTTAAGTCTTTTAAAACCACTGATTGTTCAATTTTAAATTATTTGTTCCATGAGTAAACCCCTAGATTGTCAAACTAGACCTAAAAGAAAATGCCAGAGGTGTAAATTTTTTTTATATCCTCTCTTCTGATCGTACTTCCTGTCTCTTCCCCATATAGTATAGAATCGGTGTTAACACCATCTCGAATATCACCCTTTTCAGCTCCATACTCATTTGTCTATCTTTCAGTATGGGGTACACTGGTCTAACAGATCCCCCATACTGAGCTATCCTACTTGTTATCTCCTTTACATTTCCTCCTTCACTTCCAAATGCTTCACCCAAGTATTTATACTTCTCCATCATCCCTTTATCTCAAGATCCTGTCAAAGCTCTTTTTCCATCTCCTCTATCCTCCAGAACTCCCTCTTCTCTCAACTCCCGCATCGACGGCATTCCATGTCTTCTCAATGAGTCCTCCACCGAGCTTTCCCATCTCTTCCTAGGTCTTCCTCTTGGTCTCGTTTCCTCCGGTCTCCACTCCCATCTCTTCTTGGCCACTCTTCCCTCTTGCATTCTCTCCAGATGTCCCCACCACCTCAATCTGGCTGCATCCATCTTATTCAATATAGCCTTCACTCCAACCTCTTCTCTTATTCTTTCGTTTCTCTGTCTGTCTCTTCTAGTCTTTCCCATTATCGCTCTCAAAACGTACATCTCCGCCGACTGTATTCTACTATCCTCTCTTGTGGTCGTACTCCATGTCTCTGCTCCATATAGTAAAATCGGTGTTAACACACCTTCAAAGATCACCCTTTTCACCTCCACACTCATTTGTCTATCTTTCAGTATGGGATACACTGCTCTTACTGCTCCCCCATACTGAGCTATCCTACTTGTGATCTCTTGTACATTTCCTCCCTCTCTTCCAAATACTCCACCCAAATATTTACATTTCTCCACCATCTTTATCTCAGTCCCCTCCACCTCTATTCTCAACTCTCAATTACTCACATTCAGTGAAGAGAGTTTGAGAAAGAAGAGTTTATAGTTAGACCGGTCTCTA
>JABUQX010062555.1:0-12500 GCA_015478945.1 Trachelipus rathkii | reverse complement strand
GATTTTGAGTTGAAATCGAATCCCGTAGGGATTAGATTTTTACGCACGCGATCATGCACGCACACACACACACACACACACGCACACACACACACCTACACACACACAAACACACACACACACACTTTTTCTGAGTATATATATCCACCCGGATAAGGTTTATCTTATCGTCCTAAAATTTGGAGGAGCGCCATGTGGTGACGTAATCTCGTCGTAGACGAGGTTACGTAGTCATGCACCCCCGAAGGGGGGGTGCTGGCCCTAAAAATAGGAGATGGTCGTAGAAGGTTGAAATTTGAAGATGGTATAGAGGATGAATGAGTAAGTAGGATTCGGATCCGGATTTGGATCCAGAGTTGGCACCGGTGCTGGCTCCGGTGCGGTGCTGAGTTAGTAAATATCTAAATAATAATACAATATTTGTGTCCTTATATATGTTATCGAACCCGTAGATCTCGAATATGATGGTAATAAGTTCGTAAAAGGTATCAGGGACCCCCCAGAGGGGTCTCTGAAGAAAAACACAGATTGTATGGAATAGGAAGGCTGAAATTTGGATGGTACTTAGAAGAAGGAGAAAGGATTCTGAACCTGATGAGTTGGAGTTGGCAACGGCACCGGTGCTAGCTCCGGTGCTGTGCTAAGTTAATAGATATTCGTTTAGTCCCATATTGGTTTCAAAATTTATGTTTATAAGGTCATAGATCTCGTATATGATGGTTTGGGTGTTTGAGGACCCATGCGAGGAGGGTCCCGCCTGTCTGCATGCCCGCCGCGGTGCGAAACCTGCCTGTGCGCGCGCTCGCAGACGTGATCCAGCTTGAAACCGTCGCGAGAGTGCAAACGTGTTCTGTTTTCTTTTAATAAAATTTATATTTTTAGCTTTTATGGGGTGGCGCCTATTTTTCCTTCACGCTAAGCCCAATTTTCACCCCCCTTAAAATGGACATAAAATTCGAAATTTTCAGCCGATTTTGACCATATAAACACCAAACTGCAGCTTTTTTTGACCTCAAAACGTCTTTATTCCAGTGTTCGGGGTCTATTAGTTCATTTGTTTTAGTATTTTCCAATTTTTCGAAAATCTAGGTTTTTGACATTTGTCGAAACTCCTCCTAAACTATTTTTCGAAATTACTTCAAACTTGAAAAATACAAAGATTGAACTATTATCTAAAAAGTGTAGCAGGGGAATTTTGATATTTGACCACATATCTGAGCATTGGTCGATTTTCAAAACCTACTATTTTTGGGTTTTGAAATTGAAAAATTGGAATATTTTTTTTCTGTTTATCCGATCCGCATGAAATTTTCAGGACATTTGTAGTCAGTGGAGATGCACATTTCTTACTTAGATAGTTTCTTTGTATATTCAGTAGTTTGGGATTTTTTCTTGGAAAAAATTTTCAAAAAATTTTTTTTTGGAAATTTTAAAAAAATTTCTTTTGAGTATACAAAAAAAAATTAATCTAAGTAAAAAAAGATGTATCTCGCCCGACTATTACAAGCCCTGAAAATTTGATGTTGATCGGATAAGCAGAAAAAAAAATTACTATCAATATTTCACTTTTCAAGCTTTTCAATTTTTGAAAAAATAAAAATTATTCATTTTTAATTTTTTTTATTATCCGATCAACATCAAATTTTCAGGGCTTGTATAGTCGGGCGAGATACATCTTTTTTACTTAGATAATTTTTTTTATACTCAAAAGAAAATTTTTTAAAAATTTTCCAAATATTTTTTTTTTTTAAATTTGTTTCCAAGAAAAAATCCCAAAACTACTGCATATACAAAGAAACTATCTAAGTAAAGGAAAGGTGCAATCTCCTCGACTACCAAATGTCCTAAAATTTCATTTGGATAGGATAAACAGAAAAAAAAATATTTCAATTTTTCAATTTCAAAACCCCAAAATAGCAGGTTTTGAAAATCGACCAATGCTCAGATATGGGGTCAAATATCAAAATTCCCCTGCTACACTTTTTAGATAATAGTCCAATCTTTGTATTTTTCAAGTTTGAAGTCATTTCGAAAAATAGTTTAGGAGGAGTTTCGACAAATGTCAAAAACCTAGATTTTCAAAAATTGAAAATACCAAAACAATGACTACAGACACAGAAAAACACTGGAATAAGACGTTTTAGAGGTCAAAAAAAGCTGACAGTTTGGTTGTTATATGGTCAAAATCGGCTGAAAATTTCGAATTTTATGTCCATTTTTATGGGGGGTGAAAATTGGGCTCAGCTCGAAGCAAAAATTGGACCCTCCCCTTATGAGTGAACATTTTGTTTTTATCAAAATGTTTTATGTTTATAGTATGTTTTTACATACCCTAAAGCAGTAAATCAGTAAATCAAACTGCCCTCTCCACCACCCTCCCTAATCCTCCCCGTGATCTATTGATCTATTGATTCAAGTCATATTTTGTATAACATAGCAAAACTTTTATTCTTTTATGTTCATAAAGTGAAAAATTTGCATTTTTACACACCCTAAAGCAGTAAATCAGTAAATCAGTAAAACAAACCACCCTCCACAGGACCCTCCTGCCCATCCATGATCAATTGATCTATTGATCTATTGATTCAAATCATATGTGTTATGCTATTAGGAATATGGGAGATAAGATCATGAGCTTCACACGTCAATACGGATAAATTTATTATTTATATTTGAAAGGATTGGAAGAAACATTTATTTGGAAAAGTGATAAATTTAAAATACAATTTTTTATTTGAATATATTTTAGTCGAGATTTTTATTTTAAAATATTTTTAAGAACAATTTTAATTTAGAAAATAAAATTGTCATATGGGAAAAAAGATTCATAAACTATCTCTACACCCAGCATCCTGGATACGGGAGAAAGCCATAAATGGAAATAAAATAGTTATTACCTGGTTCCATACTTGATTCTATAATTGGTTCTACGTCGGTTCTGCCATTTGGTTCTTATCTCTGTTATACGATTATTTTAGGATTTTACCAGTTTACTGAATATTACCTTTTGAAGACTTTGCTATCATTTTGTGATATATATTATTGAAGAGGTCCTGATTCCATAAGCTCTATTATGATAGCGTGAAGAAATCGGGTTGGACAGTTATCAATTGGATTAGAGGATAATTGAAGATTATAATACTCTGGACGTGGAATAGAAAGTCTTGTAATCATTCAGAAGGAATTTGAGAGAATTTAGATAGTAACCAGGGAGAAACCTATTAGAACAATTTGAGAAGAGGTTATACAACCTTGTGAAACATTTCGGAATTATATAGATGAAAGTTATACAACATTGAGGAACTTGTTGGAACTATTTGAAGGAAAGTTTTGTAACATTTAGAACGACTTTCATCTGGAATTAGAGAACTATTATTTTTTGGAAGAAGTTTATTTACTGAAGTAAAGGATCGTTGATATTTTGAAGAGTGCATCTGCGACTCTGTAATAACTTAGAGATCTGAAAACTTCGTAGGTTTCACTGCACTACGTATCTGAGAAGGTTGGAACCTACTTCGTGAATCATACCCTAGACATTTTTTTTACAACTTATACTATTTTATTTTGTGTTGTTTAATAAACGAATTCCGGAAATTGTCACGCTGTCATTGATAGGATTCCCATCTTGTGACAATATTTTTTATACAAAATTGTATGTTTTACACACCCTAAATCAGTAAATCAAACCAACCTCCCCAGCACCCTCCTGCCCCTCCGTGACCTAATGATCTATTGATCTATTGATTCAAGTCATATTTTTTACCAAAATTTTTATGTTTTACATACCCTAAATCAGTAAATCAGTAAATCAGTATATCAAACCACCCTCCCCAGCACCCTCCTGCCCATCCATGATCTATTGATCTATTGATCTTTTAGTTTCATGTCAAAATTCGAGTATCATTTTGGATAAACATATCATAAAATCAAGTTCTTTATACACTGACCAACGAATATATGCTAACGTAACAAAGTTTTCACATTAAAAAGCTAACATAGCATCACCTGAGCTAAGAATATAATGTACAACGACAAACCTAATACACCTTAGGCATGAATAAACTGTTAACATTAACAAAGTTCCACACTTAACAACAGTAAAGTAACTAACATAGCATACAAAAACATAAACTATTCCCACTTTGTCAAGCATATCTCTAACATATCAATGTTAATTTTACATTAACATGGTAATATTTAACAAACTTTTATCATAACCTTGTCTAATTATCATACTGATCAACGAATATATATGCTAACGTAACAAAGTTTTCACATTAATAAAGCTTACATAGCTTCACCTGAACTAAGAATATAATGCACAACGACAAACCTAACACACCTTAAGCAAGAATAAACTGCTAACATTAAAAAAATTCCATACATAACAACAGTAGAATAACTAACATATCATACAAAAACGCCACATATTCACACTGTCAATTCATATCCTAACATAATCAAATAATTAATTATACATTTAACATGGTAATATTTATCAAAAATTATCATAACCTTGTCTAATTATCATACAGACCAACGAATATATGTTAATGTAAAAAACTTTGTTGCGTTAGCATATATTCGTTGGTTTGCATGATTATTAGACAAGGTTATGATAAATTTTTGTTAAATATTACCATGTTAATGTAAAATTAACATTGATATGTTAGAGATATGCTTGACAAAGTGTGAAAGTAGGTTACGTTTTTGTATGCTCATGTTAGTTACTTTACTGTTGTTAAGTATTGAACTTTGTTAATGTTACAGTTTATATTCTTGCTAAGTGATGTTAAGTGTCGTTGTGCAATTATTATTTCTTAGTTCAAGTGATGCTATGTAAGCTTTATTAAGGTGAAAACTTTGTTACGTTATCATATATTCGTTGATCAGTATGATAATTAAGTAGACAAGATTATAATAAATTTTTGTTAAATATTACCATGTAATGTAAAAATTATACATTTATGATGTTAGAGATATGCTTGACAAAGTGCGAATAGGTTACGTTTTTTGTATGCTATATTAGTTACTTTACTGTTTTTAAAGTATGGAACTTTGTTAATGTTAACAGTTTATTCTTGCTTAAGGTGTGTAAGGTTTGTCGTTGTACATTATATTCTAAGTTCATGTGACGCTATGTTAGCTTTATTAATGTGAAAACTTTGTTACGTTAGCATATATCCGCTGGTCAGTATATAAAGAACTAGATTTTATATTTTGTTTATCCAAAATGATACTCGAAATGTGACATGAAACTATAGATCAATAGATCAATAGATCATGGATGGGCAGGAGGGTGCTGGGGAGGGTGGTTTGATTTACTGATTTACTGATTTAGTGCTTTAGGTTATTAAAACATAAAAATTTTGGTAAAAAATATTTGAATCAATAGATCAATAGGTTACGGAGGGGCAGGAGGGTGCTGGGGAGGGTGGTTTGATTTACTGATTTACTGATTTAGGGTATGTAAAACAAAAATTTTGGTAAAAAATATGACTTGAATCAATAGTTCAATAGATCAATTGATTATGGATGGGCAGGAGGGTCCTGGGGAGGGTGGTTTGATTTACTGATTTACTACTTTATGGTGTGTTTAAAAATGCAAATTTTTTAATTTATGAACATAAAAAGAATAAAAGTTCTGTGTTATGTTATACAAAATATGACTTGAATCAATAGATCACGGGGAGGGTTAGGGAGGGTGGTGGGGAGGACAGTTTGGTTTACTCATTTACTGATTTAGGGTATTAAAAGCATACTATAAACATAAAAAAATTAGCTAAAAACAAAATGTTCACTCATAAAAGCTAAAAATATAAATTTTATTAAAAGAAAACAGAACACGTTTGCGCTCTCATGACGATTTCACGCCGGATCGCACCTGCGCCTCCGCGCACACGCAGGTTTCTCACCGTGGCGGGCAGGCAGGCAGGCGGGACCCTCCTCGCATGGGTCCTCAAACACCCAAACCATCATATTCGAGATCTATGATCTTGTAAACATATATTTTGATACCAATATGGGATTAAACGAATATCTATTAGCTCAGCACATCACCGAAGCTAGCACCGGTGTCGTTGCCAACTCCAACTCATCAGGTTCAGGATCCTTTCTCCTTCTTTTAAGTACCATCCAAATTTCAGCCTTCCTATTCTATACAATCAGTGCTTTTCTTCAGAGAACCCCACTCTGGGGGGTTCCTGATACCCTTTACGAACTTATGACCATCATATTTGAGATCTACGGGTTCGATAACATATATAAGGACACAAATATTGTATTACTATACAAATATTTACTAACTCAGCACCGCACCGGAGCCAGCACCAGTGCCAACTCTGGATCTGAATCCGGATCCGAATCCTACTTACTCATTCTTCCTCTATACCATCTCCAAATTTTAACTTTCTACAACATTTACTATTTTTAGAGGCCAGCACCCTTCTTCGGGGGTGCATGGCTACGTAACCTCGTCTACGAAGAGGTTACGTCCACACATATCGCTCCTCCAAATTTTAGGACCATACAATAAACCTCCGGGGATCGATTTTTCGACGCAACGCTCAAGGTCAAATTCACATCAAATTTACTTTCACTTTTAGGGTGCATGAGGTATGCCCTACTACTAATGCCTTCGAAAAGAATTCGGAACTTCCTCAGTTTCTGATACGCTCGAAGTTTTCTTTTCTAATAAACTTTTTGATGAAGGATCATATATATAAATATTATATATATATTATATATATATGACATATATATATATATATATATATATATATATATATATATATATATATATATATATATATATATATATATATTATATATATATATATATATATTTATATATATATAATATATATATATATATTATATATACGTAATATATATATATATATAATAATATATATATATATATATTATATATATAATATATATATACTATATATATATATATATATATATATATATATATATATATAATATTATATATATATATAAATATATAATATATATATATATATATATAAATATAATAATAATATATAAATATATATATTAAATATTAAATTTATATATAATATTAATATTTAGACATGTTTTGAGGATGCTTTCAACAATGGACTGAGATTAAGGCCCGTATTTATGAATGCTTTTTGAAAAACGACTCGACTTTGCGTAAGGGTACCCTCAGATAATATATTTATCCACTGCATAAGATATCTTTAAAGAAAATTATATTTTATAAAGCTATCCTTTTCCTTTATTCGGGGGCTACCTATCGAGACAATTTACAAGGAAAAACTACCTCATATTCATGGGAACTACATGAAAACCAACTAACCAATGAACAAACAAGAATAAATGAAGCTAAAATCAAGAAAATTTATATATAATATTTATATAATTTATAATTTATAAATATTTATACTAGATAAAATAGATCTATATATATGATACAATATATATCATATATATATATATAATTAATATATATATATAATATATAATAAATATAACTATAATATATATATATTATATAACATATATAATATATAATATATATATATATATATATATATATTTAAATTTTATGTATGTAAATTTATATGCTTAGAAGTATTTAAAAAAAAATGAAATAATCTAAACGCGTTTAAAAATACTCCGAGTATTGAAGATATGTTGCTTCACATTTATTAGTTCCAGTTACTGTGATCGGCATAGCCGTAGGCTGCGCGTAGTCTAGCTACAAAATTACTAGATGGTAAAAATATCGTCTGCTGCTTATGGAAAGTTAGGGCCGGTCGCTAGTTGCACGTTGCCTATTTATCTAGTGTGAGAGCCTATTTAGGTGGTTTCTTGGTATTTTCTTACACGAAAGTACATATTTGACAAAATCATTTAAATAGTAAATGAAATAAATAAAATAAGAATAGCTACAAATTGTACATTAAAAAAACAAGATGGCTGCCGTTCGGGAAGCAAAGTCTTAGCAGAGTTCAAGGTTGGTTCACAGCTACCTTGACTAAGTGAAAATTTTCGGGAAGAATTTTGCGACGTCAAGGGTTCCTTAAATCAAAAAATTCTCAAGGAACGTTCATAAATTCGAATTTCCGTTAAGGGAAGAATCTGAAGGGATACTTGCCCAAAGGTAGAGAAAATGGCCGTTTATAAATAAGGTCCTAAGGCCCGTATCTATGAATCAACTTTAAAAAACGTCTTGACTTTCCGTGAAGGTAGCCTCAGATAAGTATTTCTCCACTGCATAAGAATCTTTAAAAAAAATTGCTATTTATAAACCACCCTTTCCTTTATTCGGGAGCTACTTATCGAAGACAGTTTTCAAGGAAAAACGTCATCATATTTCATAACGTCAGAGACCAATAACCAATGAACACAAAGTAAATGAAAGTAGAACAAAATAAAAGTATATTAAATATTAATTTTATGTATGTAAATTTATATAAAAAAATAATCTAAATAATGAAATAATCTAAACACCTTTAAAAATACTTTGGGTATTGAAGATATGTTGCTTCACATTTATTAGTTCCAGTTGCTTTGATCGGCAAAGCAGTAGGTTGAACGTAGCCTAGCTACGAAATTATGATAAATTATAAAAATATACTGCTGCTTACACTTAAAGTTTAGAACCCGCGTTCGCAAGTTGCACCGCTGTCATATTTCATCTGTGTGAGCCTATTTATGTGGTTTTTGGGTATTTTCTTACACGAAAGTATATATCTGGCAAAATCATTTACATAATAAATGCCAACAAATGAAATAAAATTAAATAATATAGCGACAAATTGTTACATAAAAAAAACAAGATGGCTGCCGCTCGGAAAACAAAATCTTAAGAGAGTTCAAGGTTGGTTCACAGCTACCTTGACTAAGGGAAAAATTTCGCCAAGTATTTTGCGACGTCAAGGGTTCCTTAAGTAAAAAAAATTCTCAAGGACCGTTCATAAATTCGAATTTACGTTAAGGGAGGATTCTGAAGGGACACCTTGACGAAAGGAAGAGAAAAGACCCGTTTATAAATACGGCCCTAAATCTTCTCAATTTCTTGCGGTTCAAAGGACGTGTTTTTTTTTTTTTTTTTTTTTTTTTTTTTTTTTTTTTTTTTTTTTTTTTTTAAAAGAATGGTATAGAGTTTTCCAAGAAGTTAACTTGCCCACTCCTACTAATTCTAACTAAATTTTTTTCTCCACTATTGTCATATTACTAGTCCTTCTGACTTTTCAGTCACTTACTTAGCTTCTCCCTTAAGGAAAGATTGTGAGATTCTTCTATTTATCTATTTTTCCAATTCTCAGCTTTCTTTTCTCAACTTTCATATCAATATTTTGAAGCAATCATGAAAATGCAGATTGCAAATGAAGATATTTATTTTCTTATCTTCAGAATACACTTTTAAGGTTTTTCGAAAAAATAAAAAACAAAAAAATAAATATTTTTCTTTGTGGGAGGGACAAAATATTTTACAAGATGAATGAAAACGGAAATAAAATTTATTAAACTAAATTTTTTCTAAAAAAAAAAATAAAAATTAAATATTTTCAATTAAGAACCCGAAAGGAAAGTTTATTTTTATTTTCTTTTTTCTTCTATTATTATTTTGCCGGACGATTTATTATTTTTTTTTCTTTTTTAAATTCTTGGATTGCTTCCAAAAACAAAACAAAATTCCTTAATTGAGCCAAAAGAAGATTTTGTGGATAAAGTGTAATCATAAAAGGAATATCCTAAATCTCCATTTAATAATATATATATATATTATATATATATATAGTATATATAATATATATATATATATATATATATATATATATATATATATATATATATAGTATATATTATATATATATATATAATATATAATATATATATATATTATATATATATATATATAAGTATATAGGAATATAATAGATTTTATTCAAGGGTTGGGTAAAAAGAGTAGATGTAAAGTTGAGATTGTGTATTGCTCTCCTCCAAACTGTTAAGACTTTTTTTTTCTATTTAAAATTCAAATTTAATTTATTTTTATTTTTTTTTTTTTATATTATGTTTCCGTGAATTTTTAAAGGTTTTAAAAATATTAAATTTCAATTTATTTTGAAATTTAATAAAATATAAAGAATTTAATGTAATGAAATTATTTTCCTAATATTCGTAATATCAGTGTTACTAGTAATATGTTTCAAAATTAAAAATATGTATGAAAATAAATTAACACTATTGTTTGGCAAGTACGTTCAATGTTTTGTGTATGAGCTGTTTCTTTGTCTAAAATATTTTTTTTTTTTAAAGAGCCATAATCCATATCTAAAATACTACAACATCTACGGGAAAAGGAATACATTGCTGGAATCTGGTTAAAATTTAGTGCGGGAAAAAAAAAAAAAAAAAAAAAAAAAAAAAAAAAAAAAAAAAAAAAAAAAAATCTCAAAAACTACAATAGCTACAGGGAAAAGGAATACATTTTTGGAATCCTGGGAAAAATTTAGATTTGAAAAAGTAAAAAAAAAAAATAAAAATAAAAAGGAATTATTTTGTTAAAAATTATTGTAATATGAGTAGAAGGCCTTATTTAGAGACCTTTTATACGTTACTCGCTAAAATAAATAGATTTTATATTAAATTTTTTTTTTTTTTAACTTAAAGAATACCCCAAGGGTATACCGCACCTATTGGCAGGAGTCGGGTCTCTCGGCCTTCCGGGAACTACGGGGTAGGACTAAATTCCCCCCTCCGGGGAGGGTCTCCGGAACCCCACGCTCTTTGGATTTGGGATGTCGCGGGGGTTTCCTCGCCCCTCCCTACTGTGTATGGAAAAACGCCCTCCCTGTGCCCCGTCGGCTCGAGCCCCCTACATTGCCGTGTAACCTTTTACAAATTATATATATATATATATATATATATATATATATATATATATATATATATATATATATATAATATATATATATATATATATATATATATATATATATATATATATATAGTATATATATACTATGTCCCCGCCGGCCTCGAGCTCCCCCCAAAAAAAATAGCCTGTTTTTTTTTTTTTTTTTTTTTTTTTTTTTTTTTTTTTTTTTTTTTTTACATATTTCCGACGAATAAATGTTGCCAGGATTCAAACAATGTATTCCTTTTCCCTGTAGCTATGTAGTTTTTGAGATATGGATTGATGGCTCTTCTAGAGGCTGGCCTTATTAATTAAATTATAATTATAATTATATTATAATTATAGTTATATTATTAATAATTAATTATTATTATTATTATTATTATATTATGAATTATTATTCCCAGTATTATTATTATGTTATTATTATTATTATTATTATCATTATTATAAACAATTGAAATCAAGTTTTAAAACAATCTATAAAATGTAATTAAATTAAATGCAATGCAATAATTATAAAATTAATATTAGTGCTAAGCTCAAAAACCTTAACATATTGGTCTTTTCTTCGTGGTAACTAAACTTTTCTATTTCGCGGAACCATAAGTGCGTTGCGTAGATTAAAATTCTTTTGTCTTTACAAAATATTATGATATTTATTTATACTAAACCTCTACAAAAATTAGTGGTTGGCGAAATCACAAAGAACCTATATATATTTATATATATATATATATATATATATATATATATATATATATATATATATATATATAATAAATATATATATCTATTTTTAATTTTTTTATATTTTTTATAAATATTTTATTTTTTTTTTTTTTTTTTTTTTTTTTTTTTTTTTTTTTATAAAAAGTTCACACCTCACGGGCATAGCCCTATTCTAGGAGGGGAAAACTTCTCTAATTTAATTTTTTACCTAGATCGAACTAGGATTTTTCGAACCACGACTCTTTGGCCATGCGATCCGTCGCTCTACCGTTTGAGCCAATATATATATATACATACATATATATATATAATATATATCTTATATTATTTATATTATATATATATATTATATATATTATATATATATATATATATATTTTTCTGAGATTATGATAATATATGTATATTTTTATTTAATATAAATATAATATATATATATATAATATATATATATATATATATATATCGAACTATAAAATATGAATAATATTATATTTATATGATGACACAATTTTAATTTATAATATACCCAACTAGTTTCTGTAAGAAATTACCTTCCTCCCCTTTTCAAGGCTTAACATATAATGATAAAAATTTTACCTAATTAAAACACATTAAAGACCATTAATGGTTTAAAATAATTACAAAGTTTTAAAAAGCATTTATAAAGCTATCTGAAATAAAAACAAATAGAAGGTACCAACGCGACATACAGATAATGATTACAATGTTCAGTTAGTAAAAAAAACAAAAAGTTATGATCTTAACCACAAAATCTTCCACTTTCCCACTGCTAAACAAATCTAGATATTATCATTTAAACTATTTTAAATATACAAATAATTGT
>JABUQX010062554.1:40000-43281 GCA_015478945.1 Trachelipus rathkii | reverse complement strand
AAAGTAATATACTAATATATATAAGATATCAAAATATATTATATATATTATATATATATAATATATATATAATATATATATATATAATCATATATATATATGTATTATATATATATATATACTATAATATATATATTATATATATAATATACATAATTATATATATATATATAATATATATATATATCATATATATATATGTATATAATATATATATATATATATATATATATAAATATATATATATATATTATATATATATTATATATATATGATATATATATATATATATTATATATCTTATATATATAATTACTATATATATATATAATATATATATATATAAGTGATGGGACAATTAAAATTTTTGATGATGACGATTAATTGAAAAAGCATATTTTAAAAATTTCAAATATTTAATAAATTTAGCAAAAATTTATAATAAGGAAGAATTAAATTGTGTGCACTTCATTCTTATTTCAATGTGTAAATACATTAAGAACTGTATTAATACATAAAAAGTTTTGCTGTTATTCATTAACATCTTGGTATTGTTTCTGTATAATAATAATAATAAAAATAAAAAATAATAATAATAATAATAATAATAATAATAATAATAATAATAATAATAATAATAATAATAATAATAATAATAATAATAATAATAATAATAATAATAATAATAATAATTAAATGTTAATAAATAAATAAAAAAAGATTCTGAATAATAATAATAATAATAAATAAATAATAAAATAATAATAATAATAATAATAATAATAATAATAATAATAATAAGAAAAAGAAAAACAATATCTTAATTAATATTAATGATTTATTTAATACTAAAATCATTCATGCTCCTTATATTTCAACTTACTATTTTATGTAATTTCAATATATGATATCCTCAAAACATCATCATCACACCCACCTTCTTTCCCCAAGACTGGTGGTAAGGGGCATGATTCCCAGCACACTCACCACTATACATCCGCTTAACCAACCGATATCATACCATCTTTTCCACATGACCAAAAAAAAAGCATAAATCATTCATTTATTCTTCTCATTTATCCATTCTTTCACATCACAAAACAATTTAGATCTAAAGCTCTTATTCCAGATCATAGTCTCCTACCATGCATTGACACAGCCAACAAATTTATACTTCGTTATGCAGAACCCACGCACCACTCAAGACTTAGAACAGTCCTTTTACCTCCGATCAAACGATTTAATTTGCAAACAGGCCTCCTTACCTACCATTCACAACTATCCTATACACTGCATCATTCGCTTTATTCTTTCATCCAAAATATATCTGATATCATAAAAACCTCAGACAGTGTTCCACCTGTCACCATCTTAACAAAATTTTACACCGAGGATTGTCCTCGCTCACAAACCATAATCTATACTCTTATATATTTACTTTCAAACCCCTCTCTTTACACACCCTGCCAAAATCTCTGATACCAATCTTCCTTCAAACTTCAGTTCACACACAAAAACCAAAGATAAATCCCAGATATAATAGTAGGGCAACCCTCCACTCTTTTCCATTCTCCATCATTCTAAACACCATCCCCTGCCACCCCCCACCTCTAATTCTTTCATTTAATAACCTCATCCATATTCAAATTTCTAACCAAGGAGAAAACACATCCCTGCCTCGCTCAGGTATTAATTTTAAGCCAATCACTTTTGACACCATTTATTCTTACACAAGCTTCACTAATTTTCTACATACTCTTGATTGCATTCAAGAAGCCTACCACCGACCCACTACTATATCACTAATACCTGCCATAGAGCTTCCCTATTAATTCTATCATAACCTCTTGTTGCAAATCATAAAACAAATATAATTTATTCTTCCTCATTTTCTCAGTCATTTGTTTCAATGTAAAGATTTGATCCACACATCCTCTACCACTTCTAATTCACCTTGTTCTTCACCAATCAGTCCTTCAATCACTTGATGAACTCTTTCGACCAAAATACCAGCAAATATCTTCCCTACATCACTCAAATATCTTCCCTACATCACTCAATAAACTAATTCCCCTATAATTCCTACAGTTACCCTTATCTCTCTTACCCTTATATAAGGGTATTATTACTGCTTCCCTCCAATCCCTCGGAACTATACCCTCCATAAAAGCTTTGTTACACAACTTCCAAATCCAATCAATTACACAGGCCTGCATTTGAAAAAAAAAATTTTTGTTCCTGGGGTTTTCTGAAGTGATTCCTAACGAAATTGTCCTCCTAAATTGAAATATGACATTCATTTTGCTCAATCAGGTCTGGTTTTTGAGATACAGCGCACTACTTCTTTTAGAAATTGGGTAATTTTAAGAAAAATTCGTTATTTATATCAAAGTTATTTAATAAATTACAATTACTTGTAAACTAGGAAAAAAATAAATACCGACTCAATTCGACTTTCCTTTAATTAATTCTAAACTTACAGACTACTTATGAGCCTACCCAAGACGTGCAAGAAACTATTTTCCAAGAAACGAAGTCCTTGATGATTTTCGTTTGTGAAGCAATGTTGGTTCGTCGAGTTTAAGACACCAGCAATAGTCAGCTAACATGTTGATGTCCCAGCGTCCTTGATATCTTGTTTCCATCGTCTTATGTCTTGGTGAAATCTATTCACTTGTTCCTGCCGTAATCTCCACAGTTTGCGGAAAATAGTCAAGATGTGAATGGAGAAAATGCATTTTTATCGACATGGCGAAGCTCCCCATTTTTTCGAACGCTTTTCAAAGCTCATTACATGCTGAGATATATGTTCTGCAGCTTCTTTAATTTACCAGGAAAACCGTCATACTTTACTAAACGATCGAACATTTGACATCTTGTTCACTGGCTTCCATATTGGTGTAAAAATGCTTGTCCTTTAAAGAGTTCTAATTTGGGGACCATCAAATATGCCTACATGGAGCTTTGCTTCACTGATGTGTGGAAATTTTTGCAGTAGATACTTAAAAGCTTGGCCTTCTTTATTCAGTGTTTTGACAAAGTTCTTCATCAGGCCAACTTTATATGAAGAGGAGGCAGTAAAACATTTTTGGGAGGGACTAGAGGTTCAGCTACCACGTTGTGGGCAGCCAATTTGGAATGTCTCTCGAGCTGGCCAGTTTTTTTGCTTATAGTGAAGACTATCATCACGGCTATCCCATAGACACATGAAGCAAGGATATTTTATGTAGCCTCTATGCATCCCAAGAAGAAGGCACACAACCTGAAAGAAAGGATTAATT
>JABUQX010062554.1:5000-32500 GCA_015478945.1 Trachelipus rathkii | reverse complement strand
TTATTATTATTTATTATTATTATATTATTTATTTTTACTATTTTTTATTTTTATATTGCGATATGATTATATTGATTTTTTTCATTGTGTTGCCCCCAATCCCCCCTAATCCCATTATTACTACTGTCTTAACTAAATTTAAATTTCCAACCCTAACTTTAACCGTTTTCAAGCATACTTTGTTAATATTTTTACTTACAGTTTGTTACCTTGCCAGTCACTCTTATTACTTTATTTTTATTTTTATTTCGCATTTTCATTGTTATTTCTATTTTTATGTTTATTTTTATTTTAAATCTCTATTCAATATTATTATGCATGTGTCATTTCAGTATCCTGATGATGAGCCATGGTGTGGCTGAAACGTTGAATTAATAAAACTTTATGACTTTTTTTCCTGCTTTGGTCATCCTCTTCATATATATATATATATATATATATATATATATATATATATATATATATATAATATAGAATTTATGTATATAAAGATATCATATAATAATATATATATATATATATATATATATATTATATATATATATATATATATATAATATATTTATATATATAAAATATATATATATATATATATATATATATATATATATTATATATATATATATACATATTATATAAAATATATATATATATATATATATATATATATATATATATATATATATATATATATATATATATAGGAAAGTTTTAAAGATGAAGAATTACTACTGCTTCTACTTGGGAATTTACACAAGAGCATAAATATTCAGATGCCCATGTTAAATTTTACATATTAAAACTTGTGAACTTCATATTCTGGTACCGTATTTACCCGACACTATTTCAAATTATTTGCCACATTAAAAAACTATGAGAGATTTCAGTAAACTTCTTTTGTAGTAACTGTCGAAGAAACAAAGCAACCAGTGACATTACAGGATGCAAACCAAAAATAAGTTTGCTGTAACACAATATGCACATTACTTCATTGTATTGATATAAAAAAAATATTGAAGAATTTCTAAATCCAACGCTAAAATAATTAAAAGTGAACTGCTCTAAACTGCGCTCGAAGGATACATAATAAGAGATCGTATTGATGGCCAAATTATAAAGGACCTCTAAAAACCGACTTTGACCAGAGAATGAGCTTGACATTTAACTTTAACTTAGATGGGGGCTCCCTTTGTCAAAAATCCAGCACTCTTCAAGCTTGGCCAATATTTGTATCTTTGAGATGAAATAAAAATAAAATATAGATTTAAGAAATTATTGACAGCGGGATTTGTCAGCAATTCACAAATGAAAATAAGGGCAGGACGATAATTGCAAGAATGTATGACAACTGTTTGTCATAGAAACCAATATTACATATTTTATGGAATCAGCGATAAAAGTTAATACATTCAAGGAATAGTAAATAATAAAATAATAATAAAGATATATGAGTAAAACAAAGAAATTCTATCTCGTAAAAGTACGTCACTTACAGAAAAGTTAATGTTACATGTATATTTGTGTAGTATGCGTATAAAGAGCTCATTATATTTGAGACATGTAATATCATATTCGTCACACCCTCTTCTACTCGAGTCAGATACGCCCAATCCAAAAACTCGCTAATATATGATAGTCTCAAGGTAACATAATTTCCATTAGGTGGATTCTCGGAGATAGAGGGGAGACAGATCGCAGGAGGAGACAGAAGTCCTGTTCTCCAGATAGACTTTATGATGGACTGAGAGAGTACCAGCCGAATCGCTGGATATCGTATGCAGTCTACTCTAAGGAGAGTATGTAGCGCTTTAGTTTTAATATCATGAAAACGACTGTTGCATTATTATAAAGATGAATTCGGTTTCAATTAACTCACTGATTTCCCAAGGCTCTAATCTCTATCTAATTTCTCACTAGATAGAGTAGGTCGAGATAACGCTTTTTTAGATATCTATATATATATACATTTTGGTAATTTGGCTGTATTAGCTTTAATGACGATGAATTCGAAGCCGTATGAAACCAATTACCAAATATATGTATAGTGGTTGTTTCTATGTAAAGTAGTTCTATTACTTCGTATGATTATTTTCTCTCTCATGTGCTCTTTTTCTTTGATATATGCTTGACGTATCTTATATAAAATTATATAGTTTTAAGTATAATTAAATATTTTATAATAACTATCATTTATTTTATACTGAAATAGTATATATATTATATATATTATATATATATATATATAAATATATAATATATAATATATATATAATATAATATATATATAATATTATAATATATATATTATATAAATATTATATATATATTAATAATATATATATAATATAATATAAACTATATATATATATATATAATAGTAGACTTCATGTTATTAGGTTTTTACGAACTACCGTCAGTTTTGATTTTTTATTATTTATGTTATTTTTATATATATATTATTCTAAAATATATAGATCCTATTACAGTTACATTTTAAGTGGGTGTACGGATAATATAGACATGATTCAACATATCTTAGGACAGTTTAAGTTTAACGACTCGTCCAGTTATTTTTTTTTTTTTTTAACTAAGGAATAACTACAATGGGATAAATCACTGACAAGATAGGCAAGAGTTCGGGGTCTACTTAGCTCTTCCGGGGAACTCGTAACAGGGCAGGCACTATTCACGCCCCCTCCGATGAGGGCTCTCTAGTAGAACCTAATACCCGCTCTTATGGGTTAATTTTATGAGGTATAGTACGAGCTGAGGTATGGTCTCTATATCCGCCTACTCTACTTTATATATCATAGGGTATGAAAACGATCCTCCACTCATACTGTCCCTCACGTTAAAGTACTCTCAGAGCCCCCTAAATTTTTTATTTATTAGTATTAATTATTTTTGCTTTATATTTAGCATCTTTTGTAAGAAGCCGTCGCTTCGCTGTATTACCTAATAGTGGGTTGAGCGACAATAGGCGGGCCTTTCTGTAATTGTCGTCTTTTCACTTTAGAGAGAATAAATTTCAAAATAGACGAATAATAATATATGTTATAATATAATAATAATTCAATCTAACTATTTTATCTTACTATATTTAATATATAATATAATTGATATTTAATAATTATGTTTATAAGTATACACATAAGGACGCTATAAATATATTACTTATACTTATATATTAAGATAAATCATTTTATTCTTCACTATATATATATATTATAATATATATATAGCGTAAACATTATTTTATATTATCATATATAAGGTGATTATAATTGGAATTGTATAGAGGAATTATATATTATTACGTAATATTATGTGCTACTGCTCATAGAAATGCTAATATTAAATTTAATAAATAATGTCACTTTATAAATTTTACGTAAGAAAGTTGATCAATGTAGACTGTTAGATATTAAAAGCAATCTTTATATTTATTTAGATACTATTTTTATGAGGTATATTTATCTACCTCATACTCAAGTCACTTCCTATGATCATCGAATCACGTCATCAAAATCATCATCTCACTTATAATAAACATAATTATTTTATGATAAAGCTTAATATGCTGTTATCAATAATGCCAAATAGAGATATACTGTAAAGGTTACCTTGGTACTATTTGGAGATTTTATACTGATTTTTCAAATTTTAATATATGTTAAAAGTAAAATTTAAATAATAAAATAAAAAAATTTTGAAGTAATTTATATCATGAGTCTAATTAATACACACCACTTAAAGAATTAATAAGAGAAGTGTAAATTGCAATTACAATAGTTAAATAAAATTCAAAAAAAAATCAAAATCTTTGAAATCTGTAAAAATAACTAGAGTAGCCTTATATATATATTAATATATATATATATATATATATATTAATATAATATTATATTAATATATATTATATTATATATATATATATATATATATATGATTAATATATATATATATATATAATATTTAATTATTATTATATATAATATTATTTATATTATAATATATACTATATATATTTATATTATATATTATATATATATATATATATATTAATATGAACGTAAGGTCTTATTATTACCTTATCTTTAATATAGTATATATGATCAATAACGTTATCATTATAAATTTATATATCATATATTTGATAAAGTATTATTTTTATTTTATTGTAACGAAAAATGCGTAGTAAGACTCTAAATTAAATATATCTTAATACACAATTTCGTTTAGAATGTTTTTTTGAAATTTTTTTTAAGTATAATTTTAAATAGACAAGGAATGAACTCTGAGCCTATATCATATCTAGAGGGATAAAAGTATTTATTTGGTACAATAATATCGCGCATTTTTATAACTTGTGATCATAGAAAAAATAAAACTATCAGCGAAAGAAAATGCGAGCAACATCAAATTCCACATGTACCATATATATATATATTATAATATATATATATATAATGAAAAAATTATTTATAAAATATTTAATATTTATAGAAATCTGTTGATTCATAAATAGACTTATTATTATATATAATAGCTTATCTGAGAAGTTAGATATGATAGAAGTAGTATATTCTCACTATTATAATAGAATGATATATTATAATCATATATACATTAAGTGAATGTGGTGGTTAGTATTTATAATACTTTATGTATATAGGCGTATTCTGTTTTACACAATGGTCAGTTTGTATTTTTTTTTTTGTGTCTTATATATTTATAAATATGAAATTGCTATAATTAAGATACGATGACTGAGAACAATGAATTTAGTGAGAGGTAAGCGAGAACACATGAGAGAAGATTCGAAGTAATTTTTATAAATAATTTTTAATAGAGAGATATAACATTTTATGTTAAACATAGTTTGCTTTACAAACATGAATATCTCGAAAGTTACGAACACTTACAGATAAAACGCATTACAATATTTGGAATCAAGCGTGTAAAAGTCTTATTTACAAAATTGGTATAATACAAGGAGCCACTCAAAAAACAGAATACGAGGCAAACAAAACAACATTTTCTCTTTTAAATTTATAATATATCAATCACAAAGTACCGACACTTATAGATACAATTCACATGTTTGGAATGTACAGCTCGTATAAGGCTTATTGCACAAATATTGTAAAAATATAATAATATAAAAATTAAATAATGAAAAGAAAATCGTATTATTTGTTAAGGGGCTCGAGCGACGAGGGAACAGAGAGGGGGATTTACACGGATATCCCACCGTAGGGGAGGGCGAGGAAGGACCCCTTAATTTTCGGAACCAACAAAATAACCAAGCAAGCTGGTGAGGTTCGAGGATGTAACCCCCTCCCCCGGGCGCGGGGAAATAGTCCCTTTTAGCCTCGTTCGTACTCACATTAAAGCGCGTGAATGGACCGAAGAGACACACTCGGACTTTCTAGCATACTTAGTGCCGTTGTTTACTTAGGCTATACTCCTTGTGTTACAAAAAATAAAATAAAAAAAATTTTTTTAAAATTTACGGATCCGTAAAACGTAACTGATCCTATATATTTTTTTAATTATGTCCGTTACAACTGAATATTTATTTTGGTCATCCAATAGTCATGCAATATCAAGGCCTAGATTGATCTCAGAAAAATGCTCGGCTGACAGCGTCGTAAAAAATGGTTTTTAATATATAGTATACATAGTATATATATAATATATTATTATTATATATATATAATACTATCCTTATCTCGCTATACTAGTAAAACAGGTACTATATATGAAACTACTCCTATTAGGTACTATATTATTGTAGAGGCTAAATGATATTTTTTACTGTCTTATTAAATACATATGAGACTCCATTATCGAGAGTACGGCCCACTATATAAAGGCTAGCTTATAACGAATATATATAGTATTAATTCTAACTCAGTACTAAATAAAATAAGGTAAAAATGAATGCACATTAATTATTCAGTATACATCTAGTTTCATTCATTCAGAGCAGAGAATGTACAATATAATAAAATTATCATAAATACAAGTATATTATTGATATATTCGATTTATCAATTATAAACATTATATCACATAGTATTTTATACTTATATGTACCTATATATAATCATAATATAATACTATATATATATATAATATTATAAATAATATTTAAAAATAGGTTGGTAATTTTTTACACTAAAAACCATATATATATACTATAATTAATATATTTTATATAGATATAGTACTTATATAATAACACTGTACAATATTTGTATTTCGTATAGTATGACTGATGTATGAAACAACACTTTAATAGTTCCACAAATAACAAAATTGTATATTTGTATAAATATACACTTACTGCATACATCTCATTGCCAATATCTATTTATACCTAAAGCATAAAACGGCTAACGAAAATAAAGGTCGTGATGGTTTTTGATTGTAGCTTCAATTTTTTTGTTACTACAACCCAGCCAAGGCTATTTCGTAAGATTCATAACACATTACTTCGCTATACTACATTGAAAGTTGTAGAGAAATTTTTTCATACGATAAAGAATTTATTCACTAAATATTATATTGACTCTTATAAAGTACATAATAATAATAATATAATATATACACATATTTAAATTAAGATAATAATATATAATAATAAATTATATAAATATTTAATAATACATAATAGATAATTAATAAATATTTAAAAATATAGTATATTTTCATATATAATAATAATAATTATAACTCAATACATAATAATAAGTGTCAGTTGTCTAAAAGCATGAACATCATGAGCGCAACTCGAGAAAGTGCAGCACCTACAGTATAACAAAGATTATAGCTATTATGTGAAAGAATGGTATATACAGCAGGAATCACACTCTTATAGCGAAAGGTATTTAATGTTTTTGTCTTTAGATTTTTGCATTAATGCGTCGGAAATACTCTATTAAAAAAAATTACTTTTCCGCCATCCTATGTGACTGGGGTGACTTCGAGCCGACGGGGGACAGAGGGGGACGAGTGCCGCCCCCCATCCAGTTTCAACTAAAACCGAGAGAGGTCAAACTTAACAGCAGGAGATCCTCATGAACTCCTGCCATGCTTTGCAAATTCCTATGTCCCTTTTGGTATGCTCTAGTGTGTAAAATATAGGATAAAAAGAATATCATTTTTACTTCCTTTACACTTTGGTTTACTTTAACTAAAGTACATACGCTCGAGCTACCCCTTAAAAAATAGGTATATACTAGGTATAGAAAAATAAAACTTATTTTTTAAAATAAATTTCTAACCATATATAAATTGACAAAAAAATAATTAAAAAAAAAAAAATAAAAAACATATTATTAAAATATAATTGCAAAAAATAATTATTATAAAAAATTATTTAAACATATCTTAAAATTTTCTGCTGCTCCAATTACTAGACAATACTGTGAGAGTAAAGGGTGCTGCCTTCATCGAGTTACATGATAGTCAGCGTATTAGAACTCACTCTAGATATATTAATATATAATATATTATAATATTTATATTAGAAAATTTTCTTCTGATTCCTCCCCATGTTTTCGGTTCACGAGCCGCCACTGATATTATATATAATATAACTATATATATATATATATATATATATTATTATATAAATCTATAGTAATATTAATATATATAATTATATATATATATATTATATATATATATATTAATCATATATAATATTAATATAAATTATATATATATACTATATATATAAAGTATAATAATATTTTATAATAATTTATGCTTCACTATCGTATAATTAATAAATCTTAGCAACATTTTAGTAACACGTATTATGTTCAAGTACTTTTTTATTGAGCTGCTTATCTAAGATATTGAGCCTATATATATATATATATTCTATAATAGGGAGTATTAGGCTCTAGTGATATCACTATATATAGGTTATTATAGCAGTGTATTGCGCAACCATTATATCAATATTTAATATATTAATATTATTATATACATTTGTACCTAAGTTTAAGTGTGCAACTATTATATATATTATATATATATAATTTAATTGCGCTACTGTATAAATTTTTATATTTTTATATATAGTAGGATTTAAAATTTATAATTTAAAAAGATAATTTATATTTAAATATTATTGTAGCATCTTACTTATATTATATACTACTAATACTTCACCAAAAGTATAATATTATATATATTGATATAATATATATGTATAATAAATAAACTAATAAATAACAGTGGCCAATTCTACTCTAGATAAGCACATAGGTTAATGAGTTTTTTTGAGTGACTCTATTTTCATAAACTTCTGACACTCCGTCATGTATAGACATACCATATAACTCTATAGCGTAGGCTAGTAAATTAGTGCGTGAGACTTTGTTTGATTTGACGATCTTGTTATATCTCTTATATGTAATAGACAAGTGACATTCTTTTTACGCACATTTATTTTTGTTGAGCTGTCGCACTGAATTTATAAAATATAAGGATAATTTTTTGAAAATTGAAAAATATGTATTTACTTAGCGTTACAATATTTATTACAATAATAATAATAAATAATTAATGCGTGGATACATTAATAATTTAATAATAATATAAATACACTAATACATAATAATAAAATAAATATAATAATAATAATAATAATAATAATAATAAATAATAATAATAAATCACATTACTCATCTATAGTAAAAATATTAGTAATCTCAAATTATGATCAATTGTAACTCGAGAGACTGAGAGAGCCAGCAACCTATACAAGTAGAAAAACAAAAATATATATTTGGCAATCAGCGGAAAACTTTAAGGATGTGGGTTTTTTAAATGTTTTTTTTTTGTTTTTTTTTTTGCAATTATTTCCATACAAAATTTTTGTTAATAAAATATTTTATTTTCGCCGCACCATTTAAGGGGGCTTGTATCGACCTGGACGCGGGGACAAGTAAGGGGGGGACGCACTCCACCACCAGTCGTTCACCTGGTAGGTGAATCAAAGAGAAGACCGCGCGGAAACGACAACTTGCCATCTTTTGGCCGAGAGAGTTTACCAAATATATATGCTATATCTTCGTATTTACCTTCTAGTTAAAAAAAAAATGAATAATATACTAATGTCTCACCTTTACCACGCCGTTCTCTCGTGATGCAGCAACGAACTGTAGTACATTATAGAAGTTAATATAGCCGTTTGTTTGTCCAAGCTCCTCCTTAATGATTCAGAAGGGAATATAAACTTTTTTTTTTTTTTTAAATAGTCTTATGTTGTAATATTTAAATAGGCAAAAAAAAAAAGTAGTAAATAAAAAAAAATAAAACACCATTCTTAAAATTTTATGCTGATCTTCCCCAAATCTATTCCATACTGTCATCGTGCTGTCTGCCTTTTCTCTGAGTTTACATAGTGTTCAAGCTTTAGACAGCTGATTCATTATATTATATATACTTACCTACTATATGTATAGAGTAATAAATACAATTACTAATATATATATATATTATAGTCTCTCTCTCTCTCTCTATATCTTTCATATATATTCATATATACTTATTTATAATATATATATATATATATCTATATATCTATCTCTCTATATACTATATATTATCAACTTACTTACTAATATACTATATTAATATAACATTCCTAAATATGAAAGAATATTATTTAAAATATATATCATTATTGATCTGCAGTTACATTATATATGTATATTATAATTAATTATATTCTTAAGCTAACACAATATTTTTTAACTTATATATTTTATAAGTACTTTATTTTATTATTGCCTAGGAGCTTGCACTTAAATTCCATGCTTAGTTGCAAATTGCCATATATATATTATATTATATATATATATTATGATAATATATATATAATATTACGTATATTTATATAATATATATTATATTATAAATATAATATAAATATATTATTAATATTATATTATATTTAATATATATAATCATTACTCATATATAATTAATATTTAATATATATCTTAATATAATATATATATTAATTATTAATATTATATATGTATTAATATATTATATATTTAATATATATATATATATATATATAATATATACTATATTACATATATATATATATATAATAATTAATAATAAATATAATTATATTATATAAAAAATATAGATATAAGTAACAGAAGCCAGGGAAAGATGATAAAGACGGAGAGGAGAGAGTGATGAAGACGAGATAGGAGTGAATAGGAGATGAAGTAAGAGAGAGAGAGAGAGAGAGAGAGAGAGAGATAGATAGAGGGAGAGAGAGAGACTTGACGGTTATTCCTTATGTACGTTGGTCATGGACCCCCTAGCAATGAACTTCAATATTCATTAAAAGTAAGATAGCATTATGAGGACTCGATAAAGAACAATTCGTAGTGGCATTCTACTTATTTAATAAGATTATCTAGGTAATCAATTTAAATGTTTGGTCCTAGCAGACTACTAGGTTTTTTAAAAGGTCCATATTAGCACTGAAAAACTTTCACAATCGTGCCAGAGGACGGTTTACAAAATAATATGCTTTTATAGGTGTCTGTTGTCAATACAGGCGAAGATTCAGTGTCGAGAGCATAATGCGGAACCGGTTAATTGAGGCGTCGCTGGGAATAACGGGCGAAAGACAATGTATTGGCTTTCCATACACACGCAGTATCGGGATGGAGGGACGCTGGCTTGATGTTTCCCATGAAGGCACGCAGTGACTTCTCTGATAATGGATACACTTCCCGCTGAAAGACGGCAGTGGAAATATGACCAAAGGGTGGTGATTATGCGCACATGCTAGGCGCAGGCCAAATCACAATGGTTCAAGAGTGTAAGAATTAACTTTGGCGCGCTGATGATGACACCAATGATTTCTCAAATAGGTCCATTGTTTTTCGCGCTGAATGGCAAGTAGCGCCGTCTTGTTGAAACAAAAGCTCACGGAGGCCACGGGCTTCAATTTGTGGCGTCACTGATTGATTGGGCTGGATCAGTCGTATGGGCCCCCCCCCAATTTTTTTTTTTTTTTGGTCCCGGCCTCATTTTTGAAGAAATGATGGACCCATGATTCCGCCGCCCCATAGACCACACCAAACTGTGCAGATTTCTGTGGCTCGTGAGGTAGCTCTTTTAAACTCCTCAGGTTGCTCATCAGCCCGAATACGGCAGTTCTGTTTGTTAACATACCCTTTGAGCCAGAAATGGGCCTCATCGCTGAACAAAATCTCGCGATAAAACATGGAATTTTCATTGAGTTGCTGTAGAGCCCATTCACTGAAAACACGCCGCAAACCTAAGTCGGGCGGCTTCAATTCCTTGATTTGCCAAGCAATACTGGGAAAGAAAACGGGATAGTTAGACACGTGTCACGCGTTGTTTGTCAAATACAACCTATTGTTAAACACGAAACCCACAAATAATCACCCAACATTATATATATATATATATATATATATATATATATATATATAATATATATATATATATATATATATATATATATATATATATATATATATATATATATTAATCTTATATATATATATATATAGTATATATATATAATATCATATATATATATATCACTCCAGGCGCGTTATCATTATATATATATATAGTCAATGAATATAGTCGCGCTCTCGGTTATTGAACCTAGATCTTATTCGGAAGCACCAGAAACTAGAACGAGATGAAAACAATTTTATTGACAAACAGTTTTCGGTTCACGCTAGCAACATCATCAGGTTTATACCACTATACATGCCTAATAATAACGCTAATAATAAAATAAACAATAATAATATAATAATGGAAATAATCATAATAATAATATAATTAATAATAGATAATAATAAAAATGAAGATAAGACTCAAAATATGACACGTTCACGCCTGTCACTGTATTGCTTTGTTGCAGAAGTTAATGATAATAATAGAAATATAATCAAAATAATAATGAATGAATAATGATAATAATATAGATAATAATAATCAATAATAATAATAATAATAATAATAATACTAAGAATTATAGCATAGCATAGTGAATAACTATAACAATAGGAATATAAAATAAAAGGCAACAACAAAAGTGAAAAAAATATAAATACCGGCTTGTTTTATCACCTTAGAGAAGAGCATTCCTTTTCAAGAGACTGATGTAGAAAGGATATAATCGATATTATATTTTATTATGTAGAAGGGATTTAATCGATATTATATTTATTTTTTTATGTTTTTATTTGTATTTTGGTTCATTTAAAGTTTAAAATTTCTTTATATTTTTATTATAGTTTTGAAAGAAACTACCTATATTTAGATGATTGACTTGATAATAGCACTTATGTTTCTGTTTTTCTTAGAAATTCTTTGAAGTATTGATTAATTATTATTATTGTATGTGATTATTATTATTATTGATTATTTATTATTCTTAGTATAATTATTATTATTTATTGGATTATTTTTATGTTTTATGCACTATCATTATATATCAAGGTAGAAGTATTTATTTATTTATATTATGACAAACAATAAATCAGCAATTTGTTTTTGATCAATAATTCTTCTCTGCAAGATTTTTCCAAAATTCCCTTAAACCTTCCCAACATTTTCATTAATTTTCTTTTCCCTTCTGAAATGATCCAAGCTTTAGTCCACTCACGTTGGACATTTTTAAGGATATGACTTTATTTTCAGAACGAAGCCAAAATTAATTTAAAGTAAAACAAGTTACGAGAAATTGAAAAGCAGTTTTGCTTTTAAGCTCTTTATTTGTATTTACCATTTTAATATATACTAAAAATAAATGTGAAGTTGGATACACTTTAGATCGTGGTCTTTTTTCTTTCTTTCTTCAAAGTAAAACATTTTTACTTAGAAGAAGAGAACATAAGGATAACTATTTAATCACTTTATTATTTATTTTTGTATATTTTAAAATTTCAGTTTTAATGGTAAATTTTTATAGTTTTTACGTGTTTGTTTTATTTTGTAAATAATTTGTATTATTTTAAATTTTAATTTTGGCTTTGTTCTAAAAAAAGTCATATCGCATGAAAATGTCCCACAGTAAGTGAGGTGACGGTGGACTTGGTATGTATAAGGCAATTAATATATTCAAGAATTGTCCTAAAGAAAATTAACGGTAGGTTGTAGGAAATTTTTTAGGAATTTGGAAAAATCTGCAATTATTATTATTTTATTATTGATTTATTATTATTATTATTAATTATTATTATTATTATTATTATATTAATTATTATTTATTATTAATTATTTATTATCTATTATTATTATTATTATTATTAATCATCTCATTATTCATTTATTATTATTATTACTCTATTATTATTATCATTATTATTAATTTTATTTTTATTATTATTATTATTATTATTATTATTATTATTATTATTATTATTATTAGTTATTATTTTATTATTATTATTATTATTATTCATTATTCCTATTCATTATTTTATCAAGTTATCCTATTATACTATATATAGCTGGGAATTTTCCATTGAGTTGCTGTAGAGCCGCATTCCACTGAAACACGCGCAAACCTAAGATCGGCGCTTCATTCCCCTTGATTTGCCAAGCCAATAACACTGGGAAAAGAAAAACCGGGATAGTTAGACACGTGTACGCGTTAGTTTGTCAATACAACCTATTGTAAAACAAACCCACACAGTCACCCAATAATAATATATATAATATATACTATATATATAAATATATATATATTATATATATTATATATATATATCATATATATATATATATATATGATATATACTAATATATATATATATATTATATATATATAATATATGTATATATAAAGCTCATTGTAATTATGGCTCTTATTGAACCTAGATCTTATCGTGAAGCACAAAACTAGAACGAGATGAAACATTTATTGACAACGTTTCGGTTCACCTAGAACCATCATCAGGTTTATAACTAATAATGCTAATAATAACGCTAATAATAATAATAATAATAATAATAATAATAATAATAATAATAATAATAATAATAATAATAATAATAATAATAATAATAATAATAATAATAATAATAATAATAATAATAATAATAATAATAATAATAATAATAATAATAATAATAATAATAATAATAATAATAATAATAATAATAATAATAATAATAATAATAATAATAATAATAATAATAATAATAATAATAATAAGAAATTATACATAGCATAGTGAATAATATAACATAGGAATATAAAATAAAAGCAACAACAAAAAAGGTGAAAAAAATATAATACCGCCTTGTTTATCACCTTAGAGAAGAGCATTCCTTTTCAAGAGACTGATGTAGAAAGGATATAATCGATATTATATTTTATTATGTAGAAGGGATTTAATCGATATTATATTTATTTTTATTGTTTTTATTTTGTATTCTTGTTACATTTGAGTTTTATTTATTTATATTTTTTATATATATTTTTTATATATACTATCTAATTTTTATTTTATTTTGTTATTATTCATTATGCTATTTATAATTTAAAACAATATTATTATTATTATTATTATTATTATTATTATTATTATTATTATTATTATTATTATTATTATTATTATTATTATTATTATTATTATTATTATTATTATTATTATTATTATTATTATTATTATTATAGAAACAATAAATCAGCATTTGTTTTGATATAATTTTTGCAAGATTTTTCCAAATTCCTTAAAACCTTCCTAACATTTTCATTAATTTTCTTTTCCCTTCTGAAATGATCCAAGCTTTCGTCCCCTCACGTTGGGAATTTTTAAGGATATGACTTTATTTTAAGAACGAAGCCAAAATTAAATTTAAAATAATACAATTATTACAAATATAACAAGTAAGATTAAAATTAAAATTTTAAATATACGAAAAATAAATGTGAAGTTGATAATTTAGATCGTGTCTTTTTTCTTTCTTTCTTCAAAGTAAAACATTTTTACTTAGAAGAAAGAGAAAAAAAGACAATATAAATTATCAACTTTATATTTATTTTTGGTATATTTAAAATTTCAGTTTTAATGGTAAATTTTGGTTTTAATCTTACCTGTTTGTTTTATTTGTAATAATTGTATTATTTTAAATTTAATTTTGGCTTCGTTCTTAAAAAAAAGTCATATCCATGAAAATGTCCAACGTGAGGTGACGTGGCATGGATCATTTCAGAAGGCAATTATTTTGTTTTATTCAAGAATTGTCCTAAAGAAAATTAACGGAAATCATAAGAATTTTTTTAGGAATTTGGAAAAATCTTGCAATTATTATTATTATTATTATTATTATTATTATTATTATTATTATTATTATTATTATTATTATTATTATTATTATTATTATTATTATTATTATTATTATTATTATTATTATTATTATTATTTCCTATTCATTATTTTATCAGTTATCCTATTATATATATATATGGAATTTTCATTGAGTTGCTATTGATTATTATTATTATTATTATTATTATTATTATTAATTATTATTATATATTTATTATTATCTATTAGTCTATTACTACTGTCATTAGTATGATTGAATCTCATTATAATTATGATATTATTGATTATTATTTAATATTATTAATTTATTGTCCTATGTCAGTTATTTTATCAGCTTAATCCGCGTATGTGATATATTAGGTATTCAGAGTATAGTATATATACTATAATATATAAATATATATCATATAAGTATATATATACTATAATATATATATATATATATAGTATAATGGTATATACCTTTATATTATATATAAAGTAGATAATATAATTTATATAAATTCATATATATATATATATATATATAATATATATATAGTATATATATATATAAAAGGGATATAGTAGAATTCATAGTATGATTTATATAATATATATATTATATACTATGAGTCATTTGAACTGAATTAGTCAAAGGAGATTTTTACTCTCCATATGCGGGATTCGAAAACTGGACTCGCGCGTCGCCTGAGTTTAACAGTAACGCCGTCGCTCTAGCACCACCTAGACATCGCACGTTCCCCGAAAAGAACGCTTCAAGAATAGTTTTTTAAGCTTTAATATATAATATATTAATATATATATACTATATATATATATATTATAATATATATACTATATATATATATATTATATATTATATATACGTATATATAGTATATACTATATATATATATATATGATAGTATATATTATATATTATATTTACAGGGCCGTAGCAGAAATGTTTATCATAGGGGAAGGGGGTTGTTTGATTAAGATATATTATATATAATATATAAATATATATAGTATATATAATAAATATATATATATATATTATATTATATTATATTATGAATGTATATATATATATATAATATATATATACTATATACTTAATATATATATATATATCAGGGCGGCTCGTCCGTAAGCAATATTATTAGGTGGTGATGCTATCTAAGGGATCATGTTACGGCATCAAAGACAACACAATTATCATATAGTAGCTGGATATATATATATAAATATAGTATAGTATAATATATATTATATATTATATATATATATATATATATAATATAAATATATATATATAATATATATATATAATCATATATAGCTATATTATATATATATTATATAGGGTCAGCCTCCAGAAAGCAACATGCACGTAAAAAAAAAATAACAGGTACAGGAAAATATATAAAATTTTATTATAAGGAGCATTTTTATCCATAGTAATTCAAAAAAACGCTTTTTGAAAAATTTAAAATGTTTAAAAATGTTGGAAAACTTCTATGATATTACCGTGTTCTGTGAATACGAAGAAGCCTCGTGCTCGAGTGAGCACGCAAAGGTGCCAAATGTTGAATTTTTTTCCTTTTCAACTAAAGAAATATACCCACGGGTAAACAAGAAAGATGATAGAGTCGGGGTTTCTCGGCCTACCGGGGACGACGTGGGGACTTCGTCCCCGCCCTGCTGTCCTCCGTCGGCTCGAACCCACCCCTAAAAAGGATATAAAAAAAAAAAATAACAATTATTTCTCCAAAGCGTAAAATAAAATACTATTTTGGCCACTCTTGCTCTCGTGAAGTAATCGCAGGATCAAGTCAATAATACCATACGCCTTGCAGATCTAAGAATTTATACGCGCCAAAACTAAGAAGTTACCGCATGATATGCTCGAAAACTACAGATAGGTACAAGAAAACTGATAACATATATGGAATCAGCGTATTAAATTTGTATGGAAAATGAAAAAAAAAAATTTACCTTTTTTTTTTTTTTTTTTTTTTATATCTCAAAAACTACGATACGAGGTAGAAGAAAACTAATAAGATATATGGAATCAGCGTATGAAATTCTTTTAGGGGGCTCGAGCCGAGGTGGGACCAGAGGGGGGGACTGTTTTCCATACCCCGTAGGGAAGGGGCGGAGAAACCCCCGCGACACCAAAATCAAAAAGCGGGGGTTCCGGAGACCCTCCCCCGGAGGGGGGGAAATAGTCCCTACCCCGTCGTCCCCCAGGAGGCCGAGAGACCCCGACTCTTTGCATCTTTGCGGTTTACCCTGGGGTATTCTTTTAGTTAAAAAAAAAAAAAAATCTTTTTACATACATATTTCATGTCCGCTGATTCTAAATATGTTATTAGTTTCTTGTACCTATTGTGTTTTGGAGATATAAAAAAAAAAAAAAAAAATAAGTAAATTTTTTTTTTTGCAATTTTCCCATACAAATTTCATACGCTGATTCCATATAGTTATCAGTTTTTCTTAGTACCTATCTTAGTTTTCGAGATATCATGCGGGTAACTTCTTTAGTTTCATCAGATTATACTAGTATTTAAGGTGTTAATAATAAATATTAGAATAAAAATTTTTTTTTAAGTTTCATCCAATGACCTAAGCTTCTCACCAAATGTTTCTTTTTTTTTCCTGTAGCTGTTATAATTTTTTAGTTAAATGCATGATGCTTTCGGGAGGCTGGCCATATATATATATATATATATATATATATGATATATATAATATATATATATATATATATTATATATATATATATTATATATATATATATATATATTATATATATATATATATATATATAATTATAATATATATATAAGGAAAATATAACAAAAACCATTTTACAAATTGGCAATACTTAAGGTAGGGCACGTATGTGTAAGGAAAAATATACTTTTCTCTCGTCACTTTTGAATAAACTTTAATTTATTTTTACTTTAAATTTGCTTTAGGGGATTTTTATGGAAGGAAGAATTACTGCAGATATTTCTCTTTTACCTTACAAGGTATTTATAAAGGTACTCTTATGTATATATATATTATATATATATATATATAATTATATATATATATATATATATATATATATATATATATATAATATATATATATAATATATTATATATATATATATATATATATATATCTATATATAATATATTATATAGTATATGTATTATATATATATATATATATATTATATATATATAATATATATATATATATATATATATATAGATATACTAATATATATATCTATTATATTAATATATATATTATATATATATATATAGAGAGAGAGAGAAGAGAGAGAGAGAGAGGAGAAGAGAGAAGAGAGAGAGAGAGAGCGAATTATAACTTATAAAAGCAAGAGATCTGACAAACTGCAAACAACATACTATTCGTTGTTCGCCGAGACGTTAAATTTTGAAACATGAGAGTCAATTTTTCCGAATTGTTTCGTATTCACAAAATTTGAATTTCAGTATTAAAAACAAAGCGGTTGTTCTTGATATGCAAACCGCAAGTTGTTGTAGGTTAAAGCAATCCACGCGGTCATATTTCACACACATTTTTTCTCCTCAAAAAATGTATAGGGCATGTGTTTGTACAGTGTCTGCAACAATCATGTTGGTTGACATTTGACTAAGCTAAATTTGATGACGTTTTTTTTTTCAATTAAATAATAAAATCTTTGGAGTGTTTATTATAATAGAGAATGGCAATTATTAAATTCTTTAAATATTTTATTCCTCAAAAAAATTAAAGAATACAAAATAATTAAATATTTGCACACTAACTGCAAGTTGTACTAAAATGATGGTTGCGCAAACCTGCAACCAGGCCACGAGCCGCCCCTTGATATAAATATTATATATATATACATATATATATATATATATATATATTATAATAAATATATATATATATATATAGTATAATATATATATATAGATATATATATATATATATATAGTATCAGTGGCGGCTCGTGAACCGAAAACGCATGGGGAGGCACGTTCATATATATATATATATATTATAATATATTATATATATATATATATATATATATATATATATTATATATATATATATATATATTATGTATATATATATATATATACTGTGGGAGAACCAACCTGCTGAAAGAATGGAAACTATAATACTCTTAAGTTTGAATTATTTATTTAATGAAGTATAAGCTTGCCGATTTATGGAGTGCTGTTTGCTCGAGTGATTTTACCCATTTTCTTATTGCACTCGTAACTCTCGTTTAAAGTGAAGAAACATTAAATTTACGTAATTAATAAATTCTTAAGGTGTAAACTTTTAGTTTAACAGACAAATGTATGAGGATCGGTTTTATAAACTTGTGATGAAAACAAAACTAACTTATTTGTGTTAGTTAGTAAGATTTATTTTTTACGATATAAGTTAATCATCTAATTCTTTGTCTCGAACAATGCTTGGTTACAAAAATATTGGGATTACCAACCTTTTTTGGGTTGGCAGTACTGAAATTTTATATGTAATTGAAAAATACTTTTATTTATTTTTTATTATTGCATTCTCCTCTGATAATGAACTAGGTGCTGAATATTAATGTGCTCTTTCTTTTTTTAGCTGAGTTTGATAATTTAGCACCTTGCCTCCGTTGGAAGTCCTTTGAAAGAAGAAACTTTGCCTCCAAGTCCAGGTGTCCTGCCTTTTCGTTTTGAGGGTTTTAATGATTTCTGTTGTCATGATGGTTGTAACATTTTTTTTAAAGATTTAATCGATTATTTAATTTTAATGTATGAACTAAGAAATAGGGTAAATTTGTATATCGTGTTTCGAAAATTAAAGGTTTATTTTTTGTCCTCGCTTCTCCATTTGAAAATTGCCAAGTTTACATCGCAGGAAGAGAGGTTTTTATTTAAAAAGATTGTGACTGATTGCCGATATCAGTTGAATCCGGCAACAATACCACTAATCATTTTCGTTTCAGTATTCATTTTTTCATATTTTGCACTAACATTAAAAACACCAGCCACTCAACTATGGTTATAATCTAAGAATCACTCCTCATTTCTAAGCTATATATAAAGTCATATGAAAGCAACAGATGCCCAATTTAAATATTACTATTTTTTCTTTAATAATACATTTCACCAAGATTTATATAACCAAAATTGGAGCCAAATTATCAAAAATTACAACTAAAATATTAACCAAAAATAATAGTAAATTTTGTATTCTCTCTCTCTCTGCATCTCTCTCTCTCTATATATATATATCTACTATATATAGTATATATTAATATATATAATATAGTATATATATTATATATATATATATATATATATATTATATATATATAATATATATATATATATTATAATAGTATAATATATATATATTATATATATATATATTTTAAGTGTTTTCTTTGTTTAATTTTTTTTTAAAAAATTAGTTCTTTATTTTGTTTCACATATTTATTTTAGGAGTTATTTTATGACGTGTTCGAGAGGAGGCTTTGGTGGAAAAATCCTCAAAATAGACAAAATACAGAATATTGGTTTTTTTTTTACGTTGCCATGACAACCAGTGTTTTTTAAAGCATTATCAATTATGCTTTCTTTGATTCACAATAGAATTGTTTCTTCAAATGAATGTTAATTGATAATACTCTTTCTCCAGAGAATAAATGATCCTAATGTAAAATTAGCGTTTTTAAACATTTTTAAACATTATTTTAATAAGTAATAAATAGTATTTGATATTATTTTATTACATTAGTTGCTTTTATTTTTTTTTGAGGAGGCCCGGCCTATTGTGCTTCCCCCGTAAAACCGCGCCTGATATATATATATATATATATATATATATATATATATATATATATATATATATATTTATATATATATATATATATATATATATATATATATATATATTATATAGTAGTATATATATATATATATATATATAGATATATATATATATATATCTATATATATATCATATATATATATTATATATATATATATATATATTATATATATATATATATATATATATATATATATAATATCGCATATATATATATATATATATAACTTCAGTAAAAGAGACTAAATTATCTAACATTGATAGCAATTTCAAAATAAAAAAAAGAAATTTTATTTGCTTACAATATTTTTCACCTTGATCTCTTAACAGCAAAATGATTGATAACTTCCTCCTTTTATATTGTGTAGCTATGATGAACATTCATTAAAGCAAGTTCTGCTAGGCTCTCTTCTCCTATAAAATTTAAAAATATGTTTTGAGCCTTTTCAGAATAGAGAAAAATATATTTTTGGATTGCAGATTTTGAGTGATTTAAATGCCAAAATACTTAACAATCCTAACGTGACTGAACAAATCAAATTTATTTGAATTTTCGTAAAATTTTTAGCACATATCGATGAAATGAATGACTTTAAAAAGATTAGTCTGGATCTGTGACTTCCGAACTTGCTCTCTAACTGGTTGAAAAATCATGAAGAAAAGAAATTGTAATTGCCCTGTATTTTTATTAAACATTGATTTTCATTCTCATTTCTTCATTAACAAAAAAGCAGAAGTTTTGTTGCAACTTCTAAAATGTATGAAAATATTTCATTGATATTTGCTTGAAAATCTTTCAAAACAAACTTTACATTTTCAATATGATTAAGAGAAGTTGCTGTCACTAGCTTAAGAGACTGCAATGTATTGCATAATGGAAGAGTGGAGGAGAATAAAGTTGAAGTCATAAATAAACTTATAACCAATTTGCTTTTGATTACAGATTTCAAAACATCTGAGTTTTTTTGCAGAAGGTTTAATATCTTGATCCATTCAAGCTCCTCTAAAGCTTCAACAAATGCTTCAAAAATTTCTTTATATCTTGACAATCCATCGTAACGTTCCACTAATCTTGTTACACGAATTCGTCTGAGTTTTGTCTATTTTTTGTCTGGAAAAATCTTTAATATTTTTTTCTATTAAAATAGTAGTCCGAATTGGAAATTTAAAATATTGCCTAGTTGCATTCCCAGTACCATAAAGTTTCAAATGCGTTGTATTTCACATGGATATGAACAACAATGAACATATAAGGCCGCTGAATATTTTCGACAGCTTAAACACCTATAAAACTCTTCTTCATTGCTTCTGCACCATCGTATCAATTTTCCAATCAGAAAGTCACTATCTATTTCAGCGTTCGTAGTATTGACTCCGCTAGAGATTCTCCTTCAATGCTTTCAACAGCCACTTAACCTAACAAATCTTCTTGGACCACAAATGTTTCCTCATTTTTATTAATATATACTCTTAATTAGCTTTAAATAAATGTTATATCTATGATTATTAAATATTAAAATTAAGAGACCAAGCCATTAAAAAATTTTGATCGCTTAAATAATTTCGTGGGGGTGGAGGTAGAATCGCTCATTCCTCCCTGCCTACTGCCTTTTTACATATATATATATATATATATAATATATAATATATATATATATATATATATATATTATTATATTATATATATATATATATATTATATATATAGCTTATAATAAATATATTATATATAATATTATATTATATATATACTATATATATCAGTGGCGCACCTTGAAGATTATACTTGGGTATATGATGATATAATATATATATATATATATTATATATATATAATATATATCATATATATATAATATATATATATATATATTATATATATATATATACTATATATATAATAGAGAGAGAGAAAGAGATGAGAGAGACAGAGAGAGAGATAGAGATATTCAAAATTTTTTTTCAAAGTTTCTTTGAGGACTTTAATAATTGTTTTCCTTCCCGTGAATTCTCGTATTTTTTCATTCGTACAGCAAGGTAATAATGTCTGGCCTGGCCCTATATATTATTATATGAAATATGAAAATCTCTGTACGCCGATAGCTTAAAATTTTACTCTTAAGAACAGAGTAAGAAGGAAAATTTCTAAATGAATTTAGTTATATATAATTATATATCAATTGCTATTTGCTATGTAAGTTGTTTTTCTTTAAATTTAATTTTATAAATTCAGTTTCTTTTTTTTCACTTTCAAATAAAAAATTGTATAGTTTAGTATAACTCTACCATTTAATTTATTTTATCAAAAAGACTCAAAAATATTGGGTAGGAGCTAGTAGTAGGACAGGGATTCCGGACTACCATAAACCCACCTGTGACCGACGAAACAGTTTGAAATATATTTATAAAAATAATAATAACAATGATTTCTTGTCTATACTGGATTACCTTTTGACCTGGTAATAGGCTTAAATCAGCATGGGATACAAAAAGCTTATCCTAAATTTAGCCTAAATTTAGGCCTACGTAGTTATTGCACCACATTTTACAGGAAAAGGTCAGTTTGAAATATATTCTTGACCTGGAATTAGGCCTAAATCGCCCCGGGATACAAAAAGAATTATCCTAAATTTAGGCATAAAGTAGTTATTTCACACATTTTACAGAGAGCATGGTCAGTTTCGTATCTGTAAAGAGTGCGGGTTGTTGTGTTTTCTCGCGATGGATTGTCAATGTACATAGATATAATAATAATAATAAGAGAAAAATCCGAGATTTAAAAACTTTGAAAATATTTAGTTAACATTCGAGCGAATATATAATGTAGTGAATAATTGTTATTTTTTTAATAAAAAACTTAGAAATGATTTTAATAAATACATGTTATGTTAGCAGAGAAGAACTATTTTGTTATTTTATTTACTTATTACATGGCTGAAGATGATGTAAAGCCAGTAAGTCAATAGAACAAAACGTGGCCTAGCTTGGTGTAGAGGGGTGCTAGGGGCGTCCTTACTGATTACTGATTTATTGCTTTAAGGTACGTAAAATATATGTTTTTAAAATTTTAGTAAAGTTATTTTAATACTGATAGTTATAAATTTATAAACAAAAAGTTAATACTTTTTGTTTATATTCTTTGTTCAAAGATAATGATTGATTTATTTATAGACGTTTAAGAAACTTTGAAAGAATTTTAGTTATATTGAATGAGTAATATAAATGCTACGTGTTTAATTAAACATAAAATTGTTTTAATAAATTATTTACGTTATGTGTGTAAGTGAGTTGGGTGTGTGTGTGTGCTGTGTGTGTGTGTGTGTTGTGTGTGATGTGGTGTGTGTGTGTGTGTCATGTGTGTTCTAAATAATAATAAACAATAGCGCATGAAGTAAAAACACTTTAGTATAAAATAAAAATAAAAATAAACTGTTTTTAATAAAATTATACGGTATATGTGTAAGTGAGTGTGCGGTGTGTGTGTGTGTGTGTGTGTGTGTGGTGCTGTGTGTGTGTGTGTTTGTTTTGTGTGCGTGTTGTGTGATGCTGTGTTCTAAATAATATAACAATTAGGATGAAGTAATAACACTAAGTATAATATAACAATAAAATAATAAAAATAATAAAAATTAATAATAAAAATAAATAAAAAATAATAATAAAATAAATAAAAAGTATTAAAACAAAATAAAAACATGATGTTAATAAATATACGAGTTAAAGCAGTTAAAACATGAATGCAGTAAAGCAGTAAAACATATACGTTAAAGCAGTAAAACATGAGTTAAAGCAGTAAAACATGAGTTAAAGCAGTAAAGCAGTAAAAACAAAAGCATACTAAGCTTTTGTTGCTAGGTCACACCCTATTGATTTACTGCAATTTTACTTGCTTCAAGGTATGTAATAGTTAATAAATATATGACGTTAAGAGTTTAAAAACATATGAGTTAAAGCAGTAAAACATTTGAGTTAAAGCAGTTTTAAAGCAGTAAAACAAAAGCATACTAACCCTTTTTCTTGCTATGTAACACCTCTATTGTTTTACTGCATTAAGTTAAACCTTTAAGTTATCTAATTAGAAAAAGGAAGTGAGTTAAAGCAGTAAAAACATATGAGTTAAAGCAGTAAAAACATATGAGTTAAAGCAGTTAAAGCAGTAAAACAAAAGCATATAACCCTTGTGCTATGATACACCTCTAATTGATTACTGATTTACTTGTTATAAGGTTATGTTTGTATTTAATGTTTTTATAAATTCGCTACAATTGCTAGAAAATAAAATGTCTATATCTAGGATACTCGGTCTAACAAAATACGGAACATACAATTTACAATTTATATGATTTAGGCAGCATAAGTAAAATAAAAAGATGTCTTTAATGAGTTACAGTTTTAGGTTCGCGAAAATGTTTTAATAAAAATGTTTAAGTATGAAATAAAAATGAATGGACTCGTCAGTATATTATATTAAAAATAATTTTGTTCGCACGGGAATATTTGCCCTGCGGGCGCACTCGCGCGGGCGGGTACGCGAAAATATGGCGCCTGCGGCGCACGCGGCGGCGGTTACGTGGAAAATAGTGCGACCTGCCGGGGCGCACGCGGCGGGCGGGAACGCGGCGGGGTGTCCCTGGGGGTGCGCTGAAGGCGCATGCTGCGCCCTGGTTATCAGCTTATGACCTAGGGAAGACATCAATTAGCTCTGTTCTATGATGTAGGGTGGAAAAGTTTAGTAATGCTGATGCATCAATGCTGCGGCATCAATCCATCAAGTTGAGGCATCAATGCTGCGGCATTAATGCTGAGGCCATCAAAGTTCAGGCATCAAAGTTTTGAGGGCATCAAAATATCGAGCTGTTTGAGTGTAAGTGTAAGGTGTATTGTGTGTGTGTGTGTGTGTGTGAGTGTAAGCGTAAGTGTGAGTAAGTGTCTATGGCTACAGTGTAAGCGCTTATAAGTGTCATAAGTGAATGTGTGTATAAGTGTCATAGTGAATGTGTGTATAAGTGTCATAGTGAATGTGTGTATAAGTGTCATAGTGTATGTGTGTAGGTGTGTGTGCAAGCTAATATATAATATATATATATATTATTATATTATATTATATATAATATATATATATATATATATATAATATATATATATATATAATTATATATATATATATAGGCTATAAGTGTTTAGAAAAAGACTAACTCATAGTAGGAAGCGTCCTAGCAGCTTGTAATAATACACCAATCGAATCCTCATACCTTTATAACACTAGTGGGGTAAGACACCCATTTAGCGGCTATTCTAGCGCTCAGGGGAGCTAGAAAAGGCTTGAAAAGTGGCACTCAGTTGGCCCTATGTGGCACTCACTTGGCACTATGTGCCACTCACTTGGCACTCATTGGCACTCACTTTTGGCACTATGTGGCACTCATTGGGCACTCACTTGGCACTCACTGGCCACTCCACCTGGCACTCATAGCAAATACTCAATAGAACACTAATAGAACCATCCCTACGATACTTCTTACGGTGGATTGCGTGAACTATCAAAGTTGAACATCAATCAAATCTAGCCATCAAAAAAGCTACAAGGTCGAAAAAGATACAATGTCAAAATTGTACCCTGGAATTACAAAGGTTGACGAAAATTTGGCGTTCTCAAAATTGCCCCCTGGAGACCAAAGGGTGGTCGAAAAAAAAAAAGGGTTGTCCGAAAAATTAGGGATTGGCAAAAAAATTAGGGTGCCGTACAAATTTGCGACCACATGAAGACAAAGCGTGGTGTGTGTTTGTACTGTGTATAAGTGTAAATGTGTGTGTCTATGGTAAAAATGTAAGTGTCATGTGAATGTGTTATAAGGTGTCATTAGTTGAATGTGCTGTATAAGTGTGTAAGTGTGGTGTGTTGTGTGTGTGTGTGTGTGTGTGTGTGTGTGTGTGATGTGTGTGTTGTTGTGTGTGTGTGACCCGCAGATGGAAATAGCTAGGACAGATCCAAACAGGTCTGATTACCTACATGCTGCCTATAGTTAGCACAGTACTACAAAGGGCAAGGCTGGCAGGGTACCTGATCTGAGATCGAGATAATCCCTACTCAATCATCACTCACCTTTAAGAATGGTCAATTTCAGCCGAAATATCAAGGTCAAAACATCAAAAAGGGGCTAAGCCCCTAAAGGGGGGCCAAAAAATTAGGGTGGGCCAAAAATTAACCATGGAAGACCAAAG
>JABUQX010062553.1:35000-38467 GCA_015478945.1 Trachelipus rathkii | reverse complement strand
CAATTACCCTAGTTCGTTAGTTTGGTGTTTAACCGTTTCATTATGCGTGAAACGCTTTCGCGTTGATGCGCCGCTTCTATATATATATATATATATATAATTTTTTGCGTATTTATCGTTTAGCGTTTTTGACATTATAATATTGCGTCTACCATTTTATTATTTATTTAATTATGCCTCGTTTCAACAAAGCCTCTGCAAGTCAGATATCGTCCGAGTTGGAGGAGAGTTTGCCAGGGGATTTAGAGGAAGGAAATATAGTCTCCCTTTCTGAAGAAGAGAAAAATAATCTTCTTACAGAAATTAAAACTAAATTGTCCCCTATTGAATGATCAAGTGCAGTAATTAATTAAAAAATTACTCTCCTTTTTAAGAGCATCATGGACCTTTCTTCCGATAACGACGATGATAATCGAATCATTTCTTTAAAGTTATCCGATGTAAAGCAGAAACTTAAGTAAAATGTGTTGATACTCAAATTGAATAAGTTATTGGCAAGTCCCTTCTGATTAATTATGATTCTTTTATGGATGAGCAAATAATCAAGACTTGCCTATACCATATGCGAAACGAAAACTTGTTGTTGCATATGAAACCACAAAATGAAACATATTCCCCTTTTGCGCCTTCATCAAAGATTCTCGAGAGGGGGCGGTAAAGCGCTCTGAAATGCAAAGTCTTTTTAAGAGTTTTGATAGTTGGAAGCAGGAAATAAAGATTTCTCCTATTAAGTTTCAGGAATTTAAAGGAGAGAGTGACGCACTCTTTCCGCTCATTCTTGCTCTCGTTCCATTATATGTATATGGAACTAGAAAGGATGTTTCGGATGCTGCTAAATTGCAGTACTTAATGTCTTTGCTCTCTAGAAATGCCCTAAAAGACATAGAGCACTTACCTAACATTAATGAAAATTTGGAGGTGGCATTTGACATTTTAAAGAATCTTTATTTCGACGAATCTTATTAAAGCGATCCGTTGTTTAACAAAATAGATGCTGTAACACTTTTATATAGTCGCAATCTTGAAAAGGTAAGAATGTTCATTGAATAGGTCATAACGTATCTTTATGAGCTCAATTAATTTGGGCTGGATTTTTTTGAAGAATCATCTGCTGGCTGCAAGCTTGTGAGCCACACAATCGTTGACAAATTACCTTTCGGGTTTCTGTGGGAACTAAGTTTATAACACAGGCGGAGTATCCATCTATAAATGTCATTTTACAAAATTATGGTAAAGTGTTAAAATCTTTGGAGAAGGGGAAAGAAAAGAGTCTATTGACATTCAAAAAAGAAAAGAGCTCTGAACATCATAATCAGATGTTTATCTCGCGAAATCTTCAAAATTATCTCGTCCTCACAAAAGAATATATAAAATCCTTTAAGCACGAGTCAAGCAAAATTATGCGCGTTAATAACGAAATCGAGTGGGTGAAAAAATAAATGGATACTTCAACATTGTAAATTTTGTGAAGGTAATCATCCTATGGTTTCCTGTAAGAAATATTCTTCTCCCGAAGAAAGGAAAGCCTGTTATAGAAAGCTAAGCTTATTCTTCAGTTGCTCTAGTAAAAAGTATTTGGCGAATGAGTACTGCAAAAAAATTGAGAAATAGTATCCATGAGAAAAAGTTTGGAAAAAGGAAGCTTTACAACCCTCTATGCTATTCAAAGATATAATAAACAAAAAACGAGTCCACCTGTGTCTCAACAAAACGGTAGCCATTCAATAGACATTTCTGATGAACAACGTAATTATGTTGAAAGTAGTAATATCTCTATAAATTCAGATGTTGCGTTCTCCCAAAATATTCATAACCACTTTCCCTCAAAATTTAAAAAGGGAACAAAACAGTCCCAGTAAAAGTCTTTTGTTAGAATCATAATCCTCTAACTTTTCATGAAGATACTCTTTAAAAAAGTTAATATCAAAAATATTGTCTTTAGCCCGTTCACCCAAAGTCATATAAAAAAACATTTTTGGGAAAGGAGAGCTACAACCTTTAATTAGAATTGCATATGCTGTGGGAAGTTACAAACCGTCTACATAAGTATTGATCCTCAACTGGATGCAGCTTTGAGGTTCAAAAGGCCTCATAGAGCTACCCTTAAAGCAAAGTTAGATAAATAGGTATTAAGTGTAGAAGTCGTGAGTAGTTACAAACAGATGAGCCGATGCAGGCGATTTCTCAAAAAGTATAAGAGGTATCGGTTTCAAACTTGATATATGTTTTATGTATATGTTAAGCTCGTTACACGCCGAAATTTCAAGTCGATAAGGATGTATATAGGGGGGTGTCCCCGCCGACAGCGAACGCAAAACTATTGCGCTTACGCCTGTTGCGGCTTTCCTGCGGCGAATATTAGGCTAAAAGGGCACATCTTGAGCGGTGATGACGTAATCTCTCTAGACGAAGATTACCGTTCCGTGGGACCATGCCCCCAAAAAATTAATTGAATCGTAGAAGGCTGAATTTGGATACGAAGAATCGACTCCCGAAGGGAATCTATTCTGAGTCGAAAAAAGACTCCTCTAGGGAATCGTTTTTTACGCACTCCGACTCCGGTGGGCGGTCGGGCTCGGGCTCGGCCGGTCGGCTTCGCTCAGGTCGGTCGGGTAGGGCTTGGACTCAGCACGGGCTCGGTCACGTATCGAAACAGGCTCGGTCGGCTTCGGCATCGACTCGGCGCCGCTCCGGCTCGGACTCGGCTCGGCTCCGGCTTTCCGCTCCGGGCGTCCGCTCACTCCGCTCGGCTCTGAGTTCCGACTCTGGTCCGGCTCCGACATCCGGCTCCGCCGCGAACGCAACCTGTCTCTCTGACTCTGGTCCGATCCGCTTCAGCCAGCAGCGAAACGACTCTGTTCAGCTTCTAAGTTTTTCTATTTCTTATTTTCTTATATATTATATCTATTATATATTATTATTATATTATTATATTATTATTATATATTATTATATTATATATATTATTATTTAATTTAAAAATTAATAGATTCTATTATATTATTATATATTTATTATTTTGAGAAACGTTTGTCCAGCTGCGGCTCAGCCTAGGCTCAGGAAATATATATCTGTTAGGAGGGCAGTTTAGAGTTTATCATATCGGGCTAAAATTTTGGAGGGGGGTTAGATAAAGACGTAACTCGTCGTGACGAGTACGTCCCCTGGCCCCGAGGCCGGGACCGCACCCCCTTAAAAATCGAAAGTGTCCGATAGAATTCTGAAATCTTTGTGCGAGAGCGATTCAGGGCTGAATTTCTAGAAAGAGTATATCGGAATCTGAGGAATCCGGCTTCGGCACGTAGCTGGCTCCGCGTGCAGTGCCGACGTTAAAACACATTCGTATAACAACATATGTTGCGTCTTCATATATGTTATTGGTCTTAAAATCTCGGAAAATGATGGTTCAGAACCATCAATAAAAAATAAAATGTAAATAAAAAAGGTAAATAAATAAATAAAATTTC
>JABUQX010062553.1:22500-25000 GCA_015478945.1 Trachelipus rathkii | reverse complement strand
AGAATTGCCAGAATTTTTTTTCCTTCTTCAACAGCTGCTTCAGTTATTAAGGGGCCTTATCGCCCTTGTATGGAGTACTGTTCTCACATTTGGGGGGGGGGGGTCTTCGGCACCACCTTTCTTTTGGTAGGGTTGAGTCTAAAGCTAGAGACTAATAAACTGTCCCCTATTTTCAAACTCTCTTTGACCCTCTATCTCTGCGACGTGAGGTTTGGCGCACTATCTCTTTCTATAGGTATTACAACGGTAGATGCTCAGGGAGTTTGGCCGCTAGCATTCCACCTCCTATGCGTCGCCCCGTCGCAATAACAAAGGGGTGTGCCATGCTCTCCCGCATTGAATTTTTGCGTGAGTATTGAGAACCCCAGACTTTTTTTCGTTGTGGTGCCTCTTTCTTTCCAGCTACTTTTCTGTTTGGTGGATACTCATATCCCTTTTCTGTTTTTTCCAACTAGTATTTACTCTTCCTCTCTTTTTAAAGCGCGCTCCACTCTGAGCCGATTTGCCTTAGGCTGTTGATTGGGTGGATTTTTCCATGTTTTATTTTCGCCCCCTCCTTGAAAAGGGGTTCGGCCCGTGAGTGATTGGTTAACTGTAAATATTATCTATAAATATATATATATATATATTATATATTATATATATAATATATATATATTATAATATATATTATATATATATATATAATATAAATATATAATATATATATATATATATAATAATAATATATATATAATATATATTATTCTTTATACCTTTTTCTCAAGAAAAAAAAGTATGCTGGAAATTGTAGTTACAACAATTTTAGCATTTCCTGTGATTTACAAAATTAAAGATATCGTACGGTGTTATTAAAGCACTGCATAGATAATAGATAACGGGAGTACGTTCCAGACTTTACCAGTGGAGTATATGTAAGGTTGAGCATAGCTGTTAAGTCTTAGGTTTAGAAAGAGCATAGAGAAAATATGAGAAATGTCACGAGAAAAATAAACACCAGGAATATTAGAACAGACGAAGGTTTGAGTCAATGTGGTTTTTCAAAGAGATGTTTTTAAGCTGTGGTGAAAGATTATGTGGGAGTGGAAAGATGGAAGGAACTAAGCTTTTGAGTAATTGAAAACAACCTTGTTCTCAATGCTCCAAGAAATTCGAGAAAGAATCAGATTGCTAGTTGTTCCAGAGGGTGACCAGGGTGAGCTAATTGTTGTTTGAAAAGGACGTCTTATCGGAAATGAGGGGAAGTAATGAGGTGAAGTCGTCGAGCATAGGAGTGATATGTGATGAAGCCAAAGACGAGAGAGGTCTTTTTATGAAATAGAAGGAGTTAGGGATAAAACAGAACGTGAGTACACCAACTATTTTATAGATTTAAAGATGAGCTGTGGCACTCACCAAAATACTGAAGGAAAGAAGACCAAGAAACAGAGACTAGAAAAAAGATTGCCAGTAGAGCGCTTCTTACGAAAGCCGCATTGGCGGAACAGAGAAAAGATTAGAAGAATTGAGATGTTTTCAAATCTTCCTACTAGGATGGGTTCGAAACTATAGAAAGAAAAGAAGTTGGAGAGAAAGTTTGGCAGAGGAAGGTTTAAACGCAGCTATGCCGACGGTAATACTAAATGGGCAAAGAGGAAGAAGCAAAGAGTTACATTTTGAAAAATATCACAAAGGACTTGAGGAAGAGGACCAATAAGATTATTTGCATTTTCTACTGAGAAAAGAATTTTTAGTGGGTCATGAGAGAAAAGATTTTTGCACGGATTTGGGATGAAATATATAGTTTGCAAGGGTTTCTTGGAATTTGGAAGAATGACAAGTCAATTCCTAATAGGCAGCGTCCTGTGGCTAATAGCACGAAAGCAAGCAGAGTTAAACCAAGGTTATCTATGTTTAGTTGAAGATAAAGATCTAGGGTGCACGCCTCCATCCTGCAGAGGAATTAGCTTCGCGCTTTGCACCACTCTGAGGGAACCCTTTCCAAGGAAGCTGTAGTCATTCCATGGGAAATCAAAGAAGTACCAAGGTTGTGGAGTCGGATTCGGAGTCGGAGTTGCGGAGTCGGGGAGTCGGTAGTTTTGAAGAGAGTGGAGTCGGAGTAGGAGTCGGAGTCGGCAATTTTTTAATGGGTGGAGTCGGAGTCGGTAATTTTGAAGAGGGTGGAGTCGGAGTCGGAGTCGGAGTCGGTAATTTTCAAGAGTCGGTAATTTTCAAAAGAGTGGTGTCGGAGTCGGAGTCGGAGTCGGCAATTTTCAAAAGGGTGGAGTCGGAGTCGGAGTCGGTAATTTTGAAGAGGTCGGAGTCGGGATCGGTAATTTTGAAGAGGGTGGAGTCGGAGTCGGAGTCGGAGTCGGAGTCGGAGTCGGAAAATTTTTGAACCGACTCCACAACCCTGAGAAGTACGACATGTTCGCAGAACCGAAGTGCCATAAACGTTTTCTCGCCGTAGGCGGGGGTATTTCTTGCGGAAGATTTGATGAGATAGAACAAAAAACAGAGA
>JABUQX010062553.1:0-17500 GCA_015478945.1 Trachelipus rathkii | reverse complement strand
TCCATGAATGCTATCCATCGATTACCTTCATACGAATAAATTTTATCTCCATCTTGGCTGATATGAGCAACTTTATCAGATTTCATATAATGAGTTTTAAAGACTCTAAAACAAAGTGAAGCAATTGTACAACATTCTGTTAAACAATCTATTTGGAACAATTCAATGAACATCTTTCGGAATTTTTCAAAACTTTGACGTAAAATGTCGACATCCTGTACACAATATTTAGTGCATTCGGATTTAATGTCATACTCTCTTTTTTTGAATGAGCTATACCATTCGGTAAATTCTCGTTTCTCAGATTCGTCCATTCGCTCAGTTTCAAATAACTCTCTAGCAGGTATTCGGCCAACATAATTTACATTATCTAGGGTAAGAAATCTATACGGAAAGAACCCTTTAGCTATATCACCTTAAAGCCCCATACATTTTGGCAGCTTCTTCAAAGCACAGGGTATGTATAAGAGGGTATCTTTAAATGTAATGTTATGTGGAGCCGTCATAGCAATGATCTATTAATCTCGTTTTACAGGGTTACTGGAAATAATACTAGCACCGGGTCACGCCAATAATTTACTGAACACGAATTGGGAATCAAATTTACCCCCATTATGAGCTGCTACTATGATTTCGTCTTTCTTATGTTTTTCGGAAAAACTGAATAAATAATTTATGAATTTATCGACTGGACACTTTTCAGATTCATTTTCAGCGTTCAAATCCAAATGAAAGATTTCCTGACGTTTAGTTCCGCATTTCTCACACTGTTCATTCCTTAATTCCATATCGCTGCATTTATAACAGACCACCATGCTCACAAGTAAGTAAGGTACCATGTCAACAACTGATTTACCGTCTCCCTTATTCCTCTTGTTATGATTATACATTTCCACATTATAATAAAATGTGTAAACATTTTTCTTATCCTGTCATTCATTTTCTTTCTTTTTCAATATTTTCATGAAACATTTATGAACCCCTTTATCAGGGTTATACTTCTCGTCACAAACGCGACACTGTATATTCACACAGTCATGTTGGATCTTTCCTTGAGCATCAGCTATTTTCGTTGTATCACACAGTTCACAAATTTTTATTTTCTTGCATACCTTTTCTTTATGGTTTTCAAGACAAACTTCATTATAAAAGTTACGATTACATTTAGCGCAATACTTTAAGGGAATATTATTATCATCAACCCTTCCCTGACATTCATATGTGAGACATTGCTTACATTTATAATATTCACATTCCCGGTTTAGATGAAAAACCATATTTGTCACAAAGCTGTAACATTGACCACAAAAGATTTGCCCCGTTATATTCCTAGGATTCACACTACCTATTGTCAGTTTGATTTTATCGTTGGGAAGAGGATAATAATAATAATGAGTATTGACATAGTCATATCCAATTATATATAAATCTTTATTTCTGTCATTTTCTCTTGGTTTATAAACTACGTGTATCTTTCCCACTCTATCATTCTCGTAGAAAAACATTTTACCTTTTAAGATCCGTTCTATTATGGCAAATCTATTCGACACTTAAAGGTCTTCCTAATTTTATTCTGCATTGTTTGGTTATTCTTCTTGTCTAATTATACGTTATAGTATCGATTACCTTCTTTAATTCCAAAGTAACAAACTTTTGACGCAGGTGGCTATAGCTTTAGAACCACAACTAGCTACAACAATCCTCCTATCATACTTTACTTGCTAATAAATAACGTCTGATGAGATTACAGGATGGATAAAACCAACTTGTCCAGGTATTAGGGGTCCCATCCCCTTGCACCAGGGTTATCAATACATGGATCTCAGACGATGAAATCGCTTGACGTGGCTTTATCTTTTCTGATTGAAGGGTTCCCTCTTCTAGTGGCAGACTCAAGGTTGAACACGAAGTTTATTATTATCCTCTACATGCTTTATGGGCAGGTTTGACGTGGACATTCGTTGCGCAGCAATACCGTTTTTGATAGGTAAATCAAAACCTCCTTTGTATTCCATAGTGTCACCTCCCTTTTTTAGATGTTAACAATAGCTTCGAAATGACTCTTTTTGAAAAGCATCATCAATATCAAGAACCTTGTCTGAACACATTTTTCTCGTTCACTCTGATTCTGTACGAGGTGTGTCAATGACCCCTGAATTTTTGGAGACCTGCTTCCGTCTTAATTTCTAGTAATTCAGCTGTAAAATCTTCTTCATCATTATCATCATCATCACGTTTTCTTTTGTTATTCTTCTGTAAAAGAGAATCCATCATAAATAAATATACTAGTAATAACATAAGACCAACCTTTATCCTAACCCGACATAATTTTACTTTTAACCTGAATCGGCCATTTTCTTGATATGCTGTTTAAAATAATTTGTTAAAATTACACTTACAGGGTTTATCCTAGACCTTCTTACTTTAATTTAATAATTCATTGAAACAAACAAATGTATTTTAAAAAAATATTTCGTAAATTGCACTTACCCCGTCTTTTGCGATATCGCAAGGATCAACATCCATCGGTGTTTCCTCTGTGATCGTCACCCCACTGGTTTTGCCCGGGATCGTGACCATGACCCTCTTTTTCAGAATAGCATTACGATTTTGTTAAGACACGTTTAGCACCTGTCCAATTTTAAGCTCTTCACGGGGCTGGTTTCATCATCTCTGGGGTTCCCATTTATTAGATGAAGGACCGGGGTTAGGAGCATTGTTTGATTGTTGGGCTCTCGCCATCCCTCCTCCTAGCGGTGTTAAAACCACCTAGCTCCAGTTTATGTAATAGAAAAGATGGAACTGTAAAAATAATAACTAATAATAATAATAATAATAATAATAATAATAATAATAATAATAATAATAATAATAATAATAATAATAATAAAACATCATTTAAATATATTAAAGACTTTATATAATTATAATAATATAATAACAATACTACTACTCTACTACTAATACTACTATACTACTAATACTACTACTATTACTACTACTTACACTACTACTACTAACTACTACTACTACTACTACAAACTACTACTTCTACTACTACTACTACTACTACTACTACTACTACTCTTACTATAATAATATTGAATAATAATAATAATAATTGAGGGTTCCAGTAATGTAACAGAAAGGACGGAACTGAAATAATATATAATCACCAAAATAAATAAAAGTTTTCAAAAATAAATAAAACTTGTAAAATTAAAAAATAATAAAAATTTGTGAAAAAATAAAAATTAAATTTTTAAATTTTATTTTTAAATTAAAATTAAAAAATAATAAGACTGAGAAAAAAAATGAAAATTAAAAAATAATAACAAGACTTACAGCGAACATTTTCATGAGGGTGTTCATTTTTCCCGCGTTGAAAATATTTAGTTGAGCCATCCTGATGATTCTTAACAAGAATTATAATTATTATCATTATTATTATTATTGTTATTAAATATTATTATTATTATTATTATTATTATTATTATTATTATTATTATTATTATTATTATTATTATTATTATTATTATTATTATTATTATTATTATTATTATTATTTATTATGTAATTATTATTAATTATAATTATTATTATTACTTTTTTATTTATAATTTTTAAAATTTATTTATTATTTTTATTTTTTTTAATATTAATTATTTATACTATTATTATTAATATTATTAATATTAATTATTATTTACTTTATTATTGTTATTATTATTATTATATTTTTAATATTATTAATGAAGGATTACTTGTTCTCAAAGCGATTATAATTATCGGTGTCACTGAAGAAACATAATAGTACCTATTATTATTTACTATTATTATTATTATTATTATTATTATTATTATTATTATTATTATTATTATTATTATTATTATTATTATTATTATTATTATTATTATTATTATTATTATTATTATTATTATTATTATTATTATTATTACCAGTCGTACCCGGCGAGCATACCTAGAGTAACTATCACGGAGATGAGGACACTTCGACAGCTACATTATAACTAACAGCAAACGAGCCGTCATCTCTTAAATATACAATTCCTAACATTACGCAATCTTTATTAGCTCCGCCCTCTTTTTCAAAAAAATATCAAGCCGTAACAAGAAACATTAGACCTCGACCCACCCTTTTTCATCTTTATATATATAAGGTGGGTTAAATATTAGCATCATTTATCTGTAAGCATTGGCAAGATGAGCAAGTTAGAAAAATTCATGTTCAGATCCCCATGTACATCTCTTGTGTGTGGTCCTACAGGATCTGGTAAGACCTACGCTTTGTTAAAGTTTCTAAAACACCCTGACTTGTTCGAACAACTCCCCGTTAAAATAATCTGGTGTTACAGCATCTATCAGCCTATTTTTAACGACCATAAAGATGTGATTCAGTTTCATGAAGGTATATACGACGTCAAGTCTCTGGAAAATATTCAGGGTCATAAAATTATAATCCTTGATGATTTGATGCATAAACTGAACGAGGATATAGCAGAAACCTTTACAGTCTACTCTCATCATTTAAACGTCACGGTGTTTTTTATAACTCAGAATATCTTCCATCAGAATAAGTATATGAGAGATGTGTCTTTAAATACACAATATCTAATTTTGTTCGGACAAAGAAGAGATGTGAGTCAGATCAATGTGTTAGCAACTCAAATGTTTCCTATGCAGAGAAAGGAGTTCCTAAAGGTATATAAAGAAGTTACCTCTATGCCTCACGGTTATTTACTGTGTGACCTTCATCCTAAGAACACGTACAGGGTACTGTTACGTACAAACATCTTACCTAACGAGACTGAAATTGTCTACATCCCTGAATAATAATGAGCAAGCTGGTTGAAAAATATTTACCTGTTATAAAAAAACTACAGGAAACTAAGTAAAGGCGAAAAACGTAAACATCTAAAAAGCACTTCCTTCGCCCGCTTCGTGTGTGAAATATGTCTTAACCTTATAAAAGGAAATGTTCCAATAAAAGAGCCTCAGAAACAAAAGTTACGTCGACATAGCAACATCCTTAGGAAACTGACGCGTAAAATTAAAAAGAAGAATTTTGTAAAGAAAAAGAAATGATACAAACAGGAGGAGGCTTTTCTCTCATCTATTTATTTTCATTGTAAGCAACCCGCACTATCTAAAATTACTAATTGGTCCAAAAACTAATAATAATAATGAAGAAAGTAGCTATCATCCCCTTCTCCGATTACTAGAAAAATGAATAATAATAATAATAATAATAATAATAATAATAATAATAATAATAATAATAATAATAATAATAATAATAATAAATAATAATAATAATAATAATAAATAATAATAATGAATAATAATAATAATAATTATAATAATAAATATAATATAATAATATAATCGTAGAAAATAAATAATAATTAAAGATAATAATAAAATAAAATAAATAAATAAACATAATAATAATAATAATATAATAATAATAATATAATAATATAAATATATAATAATAATAATAATAATTATAATAATAATAATAAATAATAATAATTAATAATAATAAATAATAATAATAATAATAATAATAATAATAATAATAATAATAATAATAATAATAATAATAATAATAATAATAATAATAATAATAATAATAATAATAATAATAATAATAATAATAATATACTAATAATAATAATAATAATAATAATATTACTGTGCAACAACAGCAACCTCAACCAACTACTTTATACGAATCTAAATTGGAACAAATGTCTAGTGTTGAAAACGAGCTTTCCCAAATTTTAAATTTACGTATGGATATATACGAGAAAAGAATAAAATATCAAGAGATATTACAAAAATTAATAGAATATAAAGAAAAATATACCAATGATAATACCACTAGATCTGTAAATGAGCCAGAAGAAGAAGAGGAAGTTAAAACTATTAAAGATTTTAAATCTACTTTAGAAAGCTGTCTTCCATCCAATGTTAAAAATAAAGTAATAATATTATATAACACTGTAAAAGGTCAAATAAATTGGGTCTCTGACGGTCAAATTTGATGATCAGTTGATATTACTGGTCAACATATTAATACTTTGTAAAATATTCCTAGCTCAAAATAGAAAAACTTTACTAATTTTTGGTCGAGAAACACAAATTTGATAATAATTTTTATGTATTATCTCTGGTTTTGAAGATATTTACATATTAAATAATAACATAGAACTTACATGTTAATTAACGAAAATATACTTGCCCAACCCTAACTTTTTAGGGTAAAAATAAAAAATTTCAAATTTTCTTTATTACTTTAGTTATTAGAAAATTTCCTCCTCTACATCATGGTGTAATTTTTGTTTCAAAATTCCGAAAGGTTTTTAAGATACAGGATATTTTTTATAGGGGTGTCAAACTAAAAAATTTCATTTGCAGGTTCGTAATTGCAATTCAACTTTCCAGGATCTTTCCAGGATTTATTCACATTTTATAAAAAATTAAATTTTTCCTTTTCGCAAACACAACCCAAGATCAGGCTCTTTCTCAATCATATAAATGTAGTCAGAGTAAGAGCCGGAGCCGGAGCCGGAGCCGGAGCCGGAGCCGGAGCCGGAGCCGGAGCCGGAGCCGGAGCCGGAGCCGGAGCCGGAGCCGGAGCCGAAGCCGGAGCCGGAACCAAAGTATAATTTTGTTTAAGAAATTGTTTTTCAGGTAAAAATACTTCTTCAAAGTCGGAACTGAACTATTCTGAAATGGAAACGGCGTGGGAACCGGAGCCAGAGCCGGAGCCGGAGCAGGAGCCGGAGCCGGAGTTAGAGTCGCAGTCGGAGTCGGAGCTGAAGAATAATTTTTATTAATTTTGCAGGTGAAAACAATTCTACAAAGTTGGGGCTGAACAATTTTGAAAAGGAGATGAAGACGAAGCCAGAGCCGGAGTCGAGCCGGGTCCGGAGCCGGAGCCGGAGCCGGAGCCGGAGCCAAAGTATAATTTTTAAAAAAACATTTTTTTGGCATGTAAAATACTTCTGCAAAGTCGGAGCTGAACTATTCTGAATGGAAACAGAACCGGAACCGGAGCCGGAGCCAGATCCAGATCCGGAGCCGGAGCCGGAGCCGGAGCCGGAGCCGGAGCCGGAGCCGGAGCTGGAGCCGGAATATAAATCTATTTTTAAAAAAAATTCATTTTTGTAGATACAAATTTCCTGCAAAGTCCGGAGACTGAGCTTTCTGAAATGAAAACGAGTCGGAGCTAGAGTCGGAGCCAGAGTCGGAGCCAGAGCCAGAGCCAGAGCCGGAGGTGGAACTGAAGGACATATTTTTTCAAGAAATTTTTTTGCAGTTATAAATAATTCTTTTAAATTGGAGCTGAACAATTTCGAAAAGAAGCTGGAGTCGGAGTCGGAGTTGGAGTCGGAGTCGGAGTCGGAGTCGAGTCGAGTCGGAGTCGGAGTCCGGAAGTCGGGTCGGAAGTCGGAGTCGGAGTCGGAAGCCGGAGCCGGACCGTTCCGAAGCGCGGAGTCAGTGTATAAACTTTTTAATATAATATTTTGGCAAGTAAAAATATTTCTGCAAAGTCGGTGCTAAACTATTTTGAAATATATACGGAGTTGGTGCAGTTCGGTGCGGTGCGGTGCGGTGGGAATAAAAACTTTTAGTGCGGTTCGTGGTGCGCTTATTTAGGTGAGGTGAGGTACAATAATATACTTTTACTTTCTGGCAAAAAAAAGAAAAAAAATCATTCAACCTATTTATAGGCGTTTTTCTCAAAAATCACTTTTTTTTTACATATCGGCTGACAAAAAAATTCGCCAAAAAAAACAAAAGTCTATTGTGTTAAAAATTTCCAGGACCTTTATTTATATATATATATATATAATTATATATATATATTATATATATATATATATATAATATATTATATGTATATTATATATATTATATAATATATATATATATATATATATATTATTATATAATACTTTATATAATATATATATATATACTATATTATATATATATCTAACTATATATATAATATTTATACTAAATATATTATTTATATATATATAATATATATAATATATATATAATAATAAATATTATATATATATATAATAATATATATTTCATATATATATAATATATATATATATATAATTTTTATTTATATATTACTATAATATATATATAATATATTAATATATAATATATATATATATATATAAATATAATATATTATATATATTTAAGGCTATAATTCATCTGTGACAGCTTTTAGGGTAATCATACTAATCGTGATTAGATAGTTTTAATTCCTTATTTCACCTCTTTTCACAGTAAAATATATTCAATTTATGCTTTTATATAATTAACATTCCAAAACAACTCGAATTATTAATTATTTTATTACTCCAAAATTTAAAAAGCCGTTATAAATACAATATCATTACAATATGATCTAGGGCCAACACACATCTAAAATTAAAGAAAAGGGAAACACCCTGAGTATCGACACATATTATTTTCTGTAAAACAATCATGAGCATTATATGTGCATTTATATTTATTAGTCTATAGATATACATATGATGCTCAATAATAATTTTGATCACCTACCAATAATTGGATTGTAAAGTGAGTAGCAACAGAACCGATTTATTGAAAATAAGAGGAACGGCAAGAATTTCACAATTTACAATTTAAATTCAATTTTAGAAAAGTAATGTCACTTTTACTATTATTACAAGTTTATTTTAAAGCATAGAATGTTAATGCTTAAAAGAAAATTATATAAACATAATTTTATATTAACAATATTATAACACACAAAAAACATCCGCCGATCACAGAAGTCAGTTACAATTGACTCAGTTTCTGGGCGTTGGATGAAATACGAATTAGATTGACTTGAGGCAAAGTCACGGGAGTAGTGACTTTGATATATATATATATATATATATATATATATATATATATATATATATATTTCTATATATGTTATTGTTACTTTATTTATTAATTATTAATTAACTTAATATTATATATATAAAATAATATACTTATTTGTAGAAACGTTATTCAATTGTTTCCCTGTAATATTTAACCAATTGAGCAAGGCGCATATGTATCGCGCAGCCTCCTTTCTTGATCATAATATTATAAAGATGAAAAAGTTAGTACTTGTGACCATCGTTCAAAAAAGTTGTATTTGTTTATATGCAACTTCTAAATTGTTAAACATATAAAAGTGCAAGTTCTACTTAAATTAGACTGTAATACTATAATCCTAACCTAGTTTATGTTGGGAAATATTTATGAAATACTTTTCCTTGTAATGGAAATTCCTTAAAGTTAAAAATAAAGAACAGTGCAAATATCGTTCTGAAAGCTTCAAATTAATTTGTTAAACTAACATTCAAATTAATTGCTCAATCTTGTGATTCAATGCAGGGATCTCTGTAAATTATGATTTTATTATTTCGAACGTAGAGCCCTGGCCAGGAACTTGTTTTGGGTAATAAATTGTAGGTCCTATGCATATTTAAAGTTGCCGTAATTATTTATAAGGTAAAGAACACTTTTATACTTCTTTGGAAAATAATTTAAAATATTTAATGATTACCACTATATAAAGAAATATAAAAGTGTCTTACCTTATAAATAATTACGGCAACTTTATAATGCATAGGCACCTACAATTTATTAACCAAAACAGTTCCTTGCCAGGCTTCTAAACTCGAATAATAAATCAATAATTATCGAGATCCTTGCATGATCACAAGATGGAGCATTAATGATTTAGTTTCAAAAATTAAATTTGACTTTCAGAACGATATTGGCGACTGTTCTTTAAATTTTAACTTAAGGATTTTCAATTACAGAAAATTTTTCATAAATATTTCCCAACTAACTAGGTTAGGATTATAATATTACAGTCTAATTTAAGTAAGAACTTGCACTCTTTATATGTTTACAATTTAGAAAGTTGCTATAAACAAATACACTTTTTTTGAACGAGTGGTCACAAGTCTAACCTTATCAGCCTTGTTTTTTTTTATAATATTATGATCAAGAAAGGAGGCTGCGCGATACATATGCGCCTTGCTCAATTGGTTAAATATTACAGGGAAACAATTGAATAACGTTTCTACTAAAATTTAAGTATAATTATTTTAAAAATAATAAAGTTAAATTAATTAATAAGTCTTCCATAAATTTCAATGTAAAGAAGGGAGCTTATATCAAAGTCACTACTCCCGTGACTTTGCCTCAAGTCAATCTAATTCGTATTTCATCCAACGCCCAGAAACTGAGTCAATTGTAACTGACTTCTGTGATCGGCGGATGTTTTTGTGTGTGTTATAATATTGTTAATATAAAATTATTTTATATAAATTTTCTTTTATAATAGGTTAAGCATTAACATTCTATGCTTTAAAATAAACTTGTAATAATAATAAAAGTGACATTACTTTTCTAAAATTGAACTTAAATTGTAAATTGTGAAATTCTTGCCGTTCCTCTTATTTTCAATAAATCGGTTCTGTTGCTACTCACTTTACAACAATTATTGGTAGGTGATCAAAATTATTTATATCTATAGACTAATAAATATAAATGTATATATGATGCTCATGATTGGTTTACAGAAAATAATATGTGTCGATACTCAGGGTGTTTCCCTTTTCTTTAATTTTAGATGTGTGTTGGCCCTAGATCATATTGTAATGATATTGTATTTATAACGGCTTTTTAAATTTTGGAGTAATAAAATAATTCGAGTTGTTTTTGGAATGTTAATTATATAAAAGTATAAATTGAATATATTCCTACAGCATAGCGGCAGTGCTAGATATACAATTCTAATACAGATTAGAATGATTACCCTAAAAACTTTGTCTAGAGTGATAAAAATATATATATTATATATATATATATATATATATATATATATATATATATAAATATTATATATAATATTATATAATATAAATATATATATATATTAATTTATATACCTTTATATATATATATTATATAAAATAATAATTTATATATATATATTATATAATATATATAAATAGTATTATAGTATATTATTTATATATATATAATAATTAATATATTATATATATATATATTATATATAATATATAATATATATATATATATTATATATATATATTATATATATATATATATTATATATATATATATATATATATATATATATATATATATATAATATTATATAATATATATATATATATATATATATTATAATATATATATATTTAAATAAAGGCTCCTGGAAATTTTTACACATAGACCTTTTGGTTTTTTTTTTGTGCGAATTTTTTTGTCAGCTGATATGTAAAAAAAAGTTAATTTTGAGAAAAACGCCTATAAAGAGGTTGAATGATTTTTTTTCTTTTTTTTCCAGAAAGTAAAAGATATTATTACGTACCTCATCCTACCTAAATAAGCGCACCACGAACCGCACTAAAAGTTTTATTCCCACCGCACCGCACCGCACCGACTCAGAATAGGCGCATTATTAGAATAGTTCAGCTCCGACTTTGCAGAAATATTTTTACTTGCCAAAATCATTTATTAAAAAATGTTTATACACTGACTCCGGCTTCGCGAAACCCGGGTCCGGCTTCCGGCTCCGGAACTCCGACTCCGACTCCGATCCGCACTCCGACTCCGACTCCGACTCCGACTCCGACTCCGTACTCCGACTCCGACTCCAACTCCGACTCCGACTCCGACTCCTTTTTCCGAAATTGTTCCAGCTCCAAATTTAAAGAATTATTTATAACTGCAAAAAAAATTTCTTGAAAAATATGTCCTTCAGTTCCACCTCCGGCTCTGGCTCTGGCTCTGGCTCCGACTCTGGCTCCGACTCTAGCTCCGACTTCGTTTTCATTTCAGAATAGTTCAGCTCCAATGTGGTTAGTAAATTTTATCTACAAAAATGATTTTTTTAAAAAATACATTTATACATCCGGCTCCAGCTCCGGCTCCGGCTCCGGCCCGGCTCCGGCTCCGGCTCCGGCTGCCGGATCTGATCTGGCTCCTGGCTCCAGCTCCGACTTCGTTTCCAATTCAGAATAGTTCAGCTCCGACTTTGCAGAAGTATTTTACATGCAAAAAATGTTTTTTTATAAAAATTATACTTTGGCTCCGGCTCCGGCTCCGGCTCGGCTCAGACTCCGGCTCCGACTCCGACTCTGGCTTCGTCTTCATCTCCTTTTCAAAATTGTTCAGCCCCAACTTTGTAGAATTGTTTTTCACCTGCAAAATTAATAAAAAATTATTCTTCAGCTCCGGCTCCGAACTTGCGACTCTCTCCGGCTCCGGCTCCGCGGCTCCGGCTCCGGCTCTGGCTCCGGTTCCCACGCCGTTTCCATTTCAGAATAGTTCAGTTCCGACTTTGAAGAAGTATTTTTACCTGAAAAACAATTTCTTTAAACAAAATTATACTTTGGTTCCGGCTCCGGCTTCGGCTCCGGCTCGGCTCCGGCTCCGGCTCCGGCTCCGGCTCCGGCTCCGGCTCCGGCTCCGGCTCCGGCTCCGGCTCCGGCCCCGGCTCTTACTCTGACTACATTTATGTGATTTAGAAAGAGCCTGATCTTGGGTTGTGTTTGCGAAAAGGAAAAATTTAATTTTTTATAAAATGTGAATAAATCCTGGAAAGATCCTGGAAGTTGAATTGGCAAATCTACCAGTTAAAATGAAATTTTTTAGTTTGACACCCCTATAAAAATATCCTGTATCTTAAAAACCTTTACGGAATTTTGAAACAAAAATTACACCATGATGTAGAGGAGGAAATTTTCTAATAACTAAAGTAATAAAGAAAATTGAAATTTTTTATTTTTACCCTAAAAAGTAAGGGTTGGGCAAGTACAGGGTCCCCTTAACATGTAAGTTCTATGTTATTATTTAATATGTAAATATCTTCAAAACCAGAGATAATACATAAAAATTATTATCAAATTTGTGTTTCTCGACCAAAAAAGCTAAAAGTTTTTTCTATTTTGTAGCTAGGAATATTTTACAAAGTATTAATATGTTGACCAGTGTAATGGGGTCACCGTTTATCAAAATCTGACCGTCAGAGACCCAATTTATTTGACCTTTTACAGTGTTATATAATATTATTACTTTATTTTTAACATTGGATGGAAGACAGCTTTCTAAAGTAGATTTAAAATCTTTAATAGTTTTAACTTCCTCTTCTTCTTCTGGCTCATTTACAGATCTAGTGGTATTATCATTGGTATATTTTTCTTTATATTCTATTAATTTTTGTAATATCTCTTGATATTTTATTCTTTTCTCGTATATATCCATACGTAAATTTAAAATTTGGGAAAGCTCGTTTTCGACACTAGACATTTGTTACAATTTAGATTCGTATAAAATTGATTCGATGGGTAACTGTTATTGTTTTTTTTCAGTATTCCTTAAGTTTTTCTTTTACTTTTTTTTTTATATATTATTTTGTCCTTTTTCTTCTGATCTTTTTTGGTATTTTATTATTATTTATTATTAATTAATTATTATTATTATTATTATATGTTATTATTTAATTATTATTTTATTATTATATTATTATTATTATTAAATTATTATTATTATTATTAATTATTATTAATTATTTTATTATTATTTTATATTATTATATTATTGTTTTATTATTATTATTATTATTATTATTATTATTATTATTATTATTATTATTATTATTATTATTATTATTATTATTATTATTATTATTATTATTATTATTATTATTATTATTATTAATTATTATTATTATTATTATTATTAATTATTAATTAATTATTATTGTTATTATTATTATTATTATTATTATTATTATTATTATTATTAATATTATTATTCATTTTTCTATAATCGGAGAAGGGGATAATGGATACTTTCTTCATTATTATTATTAGTTTTGACCAATTAGTAATTTAGATAGTGCGGGTGCTACAATGGAAAATAATAGATGGAGAAAAGCTCCTCCTGTTTGTATCAGTTTCTTTTTCTTTACAAAATTCTTCTTTTTAATTTTACGCGTGTTTCCTACGGATGTTGCTATGTCGACGTAAGTTTTGTTTCTGAGGCTCTTTTACTTGGACATTTCCTTTTATAAAGCTAAGACATATTTCACATACGACGTGGGCGAAGGAAGTGCTTTTTAGATGTTTACGTTTTTCGCCTTTACTTGGTTTCCTGTAGTTTATTATAACAGGTAAATTTTTTTCAACCAGCTTGCTCATTATTATTCAGGGATGTAGACAATTTCAGTCTCGTTAGGTAAGATGTTTGTACGTAACAGTACCCTGTACGTGTTCTTAGGATGAAGGTCACACAGTAAATAACCGTGAGGCATAGAGGTAACTTCTTTATATACCTTTAGGAACTCCTTTCTCTGCATAGGAAACATTTGAGTTGCTAACACATTGATCTGACTCACATCTCTTCTTTGTCCGAACAAAATTAGATATTGTGTATTTAAAGACACATCTCTCATATACTTATTCTGATGGAAGATATTCTGAGTTATAAAAAACACCGTGACGTTTAAATGATGAGAGTAGACTGTGAAGGTTTCTGCTATATCCTCGTTCAGTTTATGCATCAAAATCGTCAAGGATTATAATTTTATGACCCTGAATATTTTACAGAGACTTGACGTCGTATATACCTTCATGAAACTGAATCACATCTTTATGGTCGTTAAAAATAGGCTGATAGATGCTGTAACACCAGATTATTTTCACGGGGAGTTGTTCGAACAGGTCAGGGTGTTTTAGAAACTTTAACAAAGCGTAGGTCTTACCAGATCCTGTAGGACCACACACACAAGAGATGTACATTGGGATCTGAACATGAATTTTTCTAACTTGCTCATCTTGCCAATGTTTACAGATAAATGATGCTAATATTTAACCCACCTTATATATATAAAGATGAAAAAGGGTGGGTCGAGGTCTAATGTTTCTTGTTACGGCTTGATATTTTTTGAAAAAGAGGGCGGAGCTAATAAAGATTGCGTAATGTTAGGAATTGTATATTTAAGAGATGACGGCTCGTTTACTGTTAGTTATAATGTAGCTGTCAAAGTGTCCTCATCTCTGTGATAGTTACTCTAGGTATGTTTGCCAGGTACGACTGGCAATAACAATAATAATAATAAAATATTAGTAATAATAATTATAATAATAATAATAATATAATAATAATATAAATATAATAATATAATTAAATAATAATAATATAATATATATAATAATAATAGTAAATAATAATAGTAATAATAAATAATAAAAATAATAATATATAATAATAATAATAATTAATAAAATAATAATATAATATTTAATATAATAATAATAATAATAATGAATAATAATAATAATAATAATAATAATAATAATAATAATATAATAAATAATAATTAAATAATAATAATAATAATAATTAATAATAATAATAATATAATAATAATAATAAAAATATAATAATAATAATAATAATAATAATAATAATAATAATAATAATAATAATAATAATAATAATAATAATAATAATAATAATAATAATAATAATAATAATAATAGTATAAATAATAATAATAAATAATAATAATTACAGATCTTGTTAAGAATCATCAGAATGGCTCAACTAAATATTTTAAACGCTGGAAAAATGAACTACCTCATGAAAATGTTCGCTGTAAGTCTTTTTATTATTTTTATTTAAATTTTAATTTTTTTTCAGTCTTGTTATTATTTTCTATTCTTAATTTTGAAAATAATAATAAAATTTGAAAATTTAGTTTTTATTTTTAAAATTTATTTTATTATTATATTTTTAAATTTTTACAAATTTTATTTATTTTGAAAACATTTACAGTCTGTTTTGTTGTAAGTGATTTATTATTATTATTATCATTATTATTATTATTATTATATTATTATTATTATTATTATTATTATTATTATTATTAGTAGTAGTAGTAGTAGTAGTAGTAGTAGTAGTAGTAGTAGTAGTAGTAGTAGTAGTAGTAGTAGTAGTAGTAGTTATAGTTATAGTATCGTCGTTAAATTTGTAGTAGTAAGTAGTATTAGTAGTAGTAGTAGTAGTATTGTTATTATTATTATTATAATTATTATTATTATTATTATTATTATTATTATTATTATTATTATTATTATTATTATTATTATTATTATTATTATTATTATTATTATTATTATTATTATTATTATTATTATTATTACAGTTTCATCTTTTCTATTACATTTACTGAGCTAGTGGTTTTACACCGTACGGAGGAAGGATGGACGAGAGCCCAACAACAACAATGCTCCTAACACCGGTCCTTCATCTAATAATGGGAACCCCAGAGATGATGAACCACCCCGTGAAGAGCTTAAAATTGGACGTGCTAAACGTGGTCTTCAAAATCGTAATGCTATGAAAAGAGGGTCATGGGTCAACGATCCCGGGGCAAGAACCAGTGGGGTGAACGATCACAGAGGAACACCGATGGATGTTGATCCTTGCGATATCGAAAAAGACGGGGTAAGTGCAATTTACGAAATATTTTTTAAATACATGTTGTTTCAATGAATTATTAATTAAAGTAAGAAGGTTAGGATAACCCTGTAAGTGTAATTACAAATTATTTAAAAGCATATCAAGAAAATGGCCGATTCAGTTAAAAGTAAAATTATGTCGGGTTAGGATAAGGTTGGTCTTATGTTATTACTAGTATATTTATGATTGATTCTCTTTTACAGAAGAATAACAAAAGAAAACGTGATGATGATGATAATGACGAAGAAGATTTTACAGCTGAATTACTAGAAATTAAGACGGAAGCAGTCTCCAAAAATTCAGGGGTCATTGACACACCTCGTTACAGAATCAGAGTGAACGAAGAAAATGTGTTCAGACAAGGTCTTGATATTGATGATGCTTTCAAAAGAGTCATTCGAGCTATTGTTGAACATCTAAAAAAGGAGGTGAACTATGGGAATACAAAGGGAGGTTTTGATTTACCTTCAAAAACGGTGCTCGCAACGAATTCCACGTCAACCTTGCCCATAAAGATGTAGAGGATAATAATAACTTCGTGTCAACCTTGAGTCTCCGACTAGAGAGGGCCTTTCAATCAGAAGATAAAGCCACGTTCAGCGATTTCATCGTCGAGATCCATGTATTGCATAACCTTGAAGGGAATGGACCCCTAATACCTGGACAAGTTGGTTTTATCCATCCTGATCTCATCAGACGTTATTTATTAGCAAGTAAGTATGATAGGAGGATTGATGCACTTGGTTGTGGTTTTAAAGCTATAGCTCCCTGTGTAAAAGTTGTTTAACTGAAAAAAGATAGGTAATTGGATACTATTAGTATATTTAGTAAGAAAATAATCTGATCGTAAGGGTTCAATTATAAA